>OMLC01091977.1:0-12154 GCA_900302585.1 Regalecus glesne | reverse complement strand
ATAAAACAGTTGCATAACAGCCAAAACCAGCCGTTGGTTTCATGTGCAAATTGCCATGAGCATGAATTACAGTTACAATGGCCATATGGGGGTGGCATAGCTCAGTGGGTAGAGAGGTCGCCTGGCAATCAGAAGGTTGCAGGATCGATCCCCGGTCCTGCAGACAGCATGTCGAGGTGTCCTTGAGCAAGACACTGAACCCCTAACTGCTCCCCGAGCGCCATATGTTGGCAGCTCACTGCTCCTATACAATAGGTTGGGTCAAAAATGCAGAGAAATCCAAATTTCCCCTTGCGGGACTGATACATTTTGTATTTCATTTATTTTAATTTGTCATCTTTTGGAGTGAGATTTGATCTGTCTATTCTCATCTCATCCTACCCAGTACCTACAGAGAAAGGGGCTACAGGCCTCAGTAACCTCGGCAACACTTGCTTCATGAATTCAAGTATCCAGTGCGTGAGCAACACAAAGCCTCTTACTGACTACTTCATCTCAGGGAGACATCTTTATGAACTCAATAGGTAGGTGTGTCTGTTTCTGAAACTAGTTTGGTGTGTCAGATATGGCATAACTCGCAACTGTAGCAACCGCCTAACCTTATTCAGCCTGTGATACTGTTCTTCCAGAACAAATCCAATTGGTATGCGAGGCCATATGGCAAAGTGTTATGGTGACCTGGTGATGGAGCTGTGGAGCGGGACACAAAAGAACGTGGCTCCACTCAAACTCAGGGTAGGCTCTACTCCCTTACCTTTGGGAAACCATTCGAAATACTTGTCTGTGTCAGTACATTGATCACCCATGATGTATTGTGCCTTGCGTCACCAGATGATAAATTGTTTTTTCTTATTGTAATGTCTGCTCTCCTCAAGTTTTCATTTGTGGGAATGTAGATTGTCCTCATTGGTTAGTCGATTGGGATTCTTTGCTTATCATTCAGCTCCAATCTTGAATATTTACATGCAAACAAGCATCATTAGAGGTTATTTAACATTTTAGATATTTACAACAATACCAATCCACAAATATCCGAATCATCAATGTTTTTGTTATTGAATAATTTAACATTACTGTTAGCACCTGAGTGTGAAATATCAGTGCATAGCATTTTGTGCATTCATAATAACAATATGCAAAAGAATAAGGAAGGCTGCAGCAAGAAAAAATTCTCCTCCATCTCAATTTGGCATGTCCAATTTCCTACTCCGCTAAGGCCCCACCATTTCACAACCAGTGGGAAGAGTGTACATTTCATGTGATGCCCTTCAATACTATAGGAGCCAGTAATCCACCTCTATTCAGCTGAAGGTTTCTCGGCAAATATTACACATCCAGAGATTTACACTAATTACCCCAGATCAACTCGCAGATGTCCAGGTGCTCCACAACCTATTTTAGGAATTACTGTTTACAATAATGGGACACATTACCCCTAACAGCCCTCTACCCCAGAGCATTGTCAACTGGGTTCTCGTATAACGCTTAGCCAAGCCGGAACCAACACTTTGATTCAAGCCATGAAACTCAATGTGGAGATGTCAGCATATTAGTACTCCATGCCACCCAAGCACCTTAGGTAGCTATGAGTTTGAGGACGAGAGGAAGTCCTTGTGGCTAGAAATCCAAGCTCATACGAGATCCTCACCAACCGATACAAGGACATCATTAGCTACAATTTAGTCTCAACCATGGTTTCTTTGTATGGTGATGGTGGAAGTGTTAATACAATGACACCATGCTTACCATGACAATAATTTTGTCTCAAATGGACCCCTTGGATTTGAAGGGGTAATGATCACTCATGCCAATAAGTAGTATCAAAATAGGTCAGTTGAACAAACATTTTTTTAAATTAAATACCATTAAAGTGTTCATATATTTTATCTCTGAAGTGACCTTCCCTTTCAAATGAATAACATAAAAACTACACAATTCTCACACCGTGCACACAATGTAGTTTTCACTACACACACAATATATTTGTAGTTTTATAAGTCTGCTTATCGTCTACTTCCCCCTAGTGGACAATAGCAAAGTATGCTCCACGTTTCAACGGCTTCCAGCAGCAGGACTCGCAGGAGCTGTTGGCCTTCCTGCTGGACGGCCTCCATGAGGACCTAAACCGTGTCCATGAGAAGCCCTATGTAGAGCTGAAGGACAGTGATGGCAGGCCTGACTGGGAGGTTGCATCCGAGGTCAGAGTCACTCCGTTGATCAATGGTTGTTTAGAGTATAAGAGATTTCCTGTTCAGAGGGAGAAAGGTGAATCATCAGTGAATAAATGAGTCGGAGATGGACTCCTACTCGACTCAGACTTTCCAGTGTTTCTGGTACAAAATGTCAAGAATGAAGCTATGGGAAAGATGCGTCATTGTGTATTTCACCCTTTTGCTGTTTAAAATCTGCTCTCTTGACACCACAGCTATTACCCAACATCCGTTTAGCCTCTCCATTCCCTTCTCTGAATTATTTAGAGGTAAAATACGGCACTGAACCCCAACTGATGAATCTTGAGGAAATGTTAAACTGTCACTGGAAGGACAGAGTAAGAAGATAACGGATCCATAAAACTCCCCGTCTTCTAAGCACTTAGAAAGGACTGAAAGAGCTGAATGAAATATTTCCGTCCTTTCTAAGTGCTCAAGAGAACATTACAGCTAACCACTAATAACCATTAATCAATTGATGTAGTAGTCGGTTTTACTGTTCAACTTGTCATTAATGTCTACATGGAGGATAAAGAGTAAGCAGGTGTGTTGTTAGTTACTTCCTCGGTTGTTTACAGTACCAGTAATCTATCATATAAATGTTGTGTACTATGCATCCATGTTCCTGCTTAAAAAAAGGCTTGGGAGAACCACTTGCGAAGGAATCGCTCCATTGTGGTGGACCTGTTTCATGGACAGCTCAAGTCCCAGGTGAAGTGTAAGACATGTGGCCACATCAGCGCCCGCTTTGACCCTTTCAACTTCCTCTCTCTGCCTCTTCCAATGGATAGCTCCATGCACCTTGAAATAACTGGTAAGGAATGTGAGACACCTGGAGCCACAGTTTTATAATGCACCAGGAAGGTTTTTATGGAATATGAGCTGGGGTGAGAAGTGACGATGATAAAAGTTTATTGTGCAGTATAGTGTCAATAAAAAGATTTTATTCTTTTGACAGGTAGCATTTCAGTTCAGAGGAAAATGTAGCACTAGTCTAAACGTACCTAGTGTCTCTTCAAAAGTGGACCTTTAACATCTAAAAACGATTTCATTTGCAGCTCTGAATACAATGGTCTTGAGTGACCCTACCTTACTTGTAAAGTTGAAATAAGTTAGGAATTAGTGCTGATTTCTAAAGCCATGAATGGAATGATTTGTTTTTGCTGATTTACAGCCCAATTGTTAATTTTCATTTTGTTTGTTTTATCCAGTTACCTCAGCATATTATCCATGATAGTGGTCGCTCAGAGAAGAGTATTATTTTAAATTATGAATAGACTTAATGTTAGAGGTTTGTCTTTAAATGATCTCTAATTTGTTCATTTTTATATAGAAACTGAAAGATGAGAGACATTTAAATATATATACCTCTCCAGTTACTATAAGATTGAGGATTTGCTACTTGACCCATAAGTTCTCCAGTGTACCTGCTCAGTGATCAACAGTAGTTAACTGGGTGTTCTGGAAACAAGTCCTATACTCATACAAGCAATGTTGATAAGTCATTTCTGAGAGAAAGTAAAATTACACTGCCCAATTTTACAGAATAGATATTTCAAGCATTGGTTTGTGTTCTTTTATTTTGTATCAAAACTTCCATACTTGCATCCTAACCCTCTGCATCCTTATGTGTGTCTAGTCATTAAGTTGGATGGCTCCACTCCAGTACGCTATGGCCTGAGGTTGAATATGGATGAGAAGTACACTGGGCTGAAAAAGCAGCTGAGTGAACTTTGCAGTCTGAAGCCTGAGCAGATCCTTTTGGCTGAGGTCCATACCTCAAACATCAAGGTAATATAACATCACACACACACACACACAAGCTTGTATTAGTCCCCAATTAAAACAAAGTGCAAGCATCAAATCATATTGCTGAAAATAACTACAATCTACTGTTAATGTCATTCTGATATTGTGTGGGAGGTTGGTTTTTCATTGTCACAATCAGTCCCCTTGGTGTGGGGATGGATATGGACTTAGAGCTCACTCTGATAGAATGTGTTAGCTCCAAATGATGTGTGTTCCTGTTCTTGTTGTGCAGAACTTTCCTCAGGACAACCAGAAGGTGCGCCTATCTATCAATGGCTTCCTGTGTGCATTTGAGGTCCCTGTGCCAGGCTCGCCCACCTCACTTACCTCACCCACACTGACAGGTGGGGACAGTGGAAAGCACTTACAAGCAATTTGTTGGCTCACATACTCAAAGACTGTGATTCCCAGATAATATACTGACTACAAGACTGACTGCTTTGTCAGCCATCTCACAGGAATAAAATCACACTTTTCACTCATGGAAACAAACATCTCAACAGGAATTTCTTTTGGTCTTGGTTTGGTACTTCAGTCAATGTTGGCTGTATATGTCACTAGCTTTTTCATTTTTGGATATAACTTATTTGAAACTGTTTCCTCTAGACGGCATGTCCTCCATTTGACTCAGACTCAACATACAAGCTTTTGGAGTTAGAAAAACCTTCAAGATCTGTCTGAAATGAGCCTGCGTTTCTTGAACCTTATTTCACTTTTAGAAACGTCTTTCTCATCCTGTGTGAAAGAAGGACATGATACTAAGACCGACACATTCACAGTTGTATAATGACTCGTCTGTTATCACACTCTGCTGCTTTCTCTAGACATTACCCCGATACCAAACGGTTCGACACCCAACGGGCACCTTTGCAGCAAACCTGTTCTAATCCCAAATGGTGGACCCAGCACTGTGGTGCCCTGTAGCCCGGATGTGTCCCTGGCCAACGGGATCCCTAATGGGCACATCACTCCAATACAGGACAGCCCATTTATTGGCTACATCATTGCTATGCACAGGAAGATGGTAAGAACTGCCTGTATCCACACTGTCTAGTTACAAGTTGAAGGGTGCAGACTGTAACCCTCTGCCTATACCTTTGTAGATTGATGTAGAATGTTTAACATGGTATCCAAAATATAACTGATTGGAAAAAAGTAATTGACTTGCAAGTCCATACTCCTCAAACCACTGCAAAAAGTATATCTGGAGCAGCCAGCTGAGTTGTTTTATTGTCATATGACATCCCCCACACCCCTGAAGACTTTGCTTGTCTTCAAAGTTCTCAGGAATGACGTTGTAAGTGTGTGAGGATGTACTGATTCAAAGTGATGCACTTGGCTTAGTGTTTAAGATGTGGCTACATCAACTCAGACAACTTATAGGTGGCTAGATGGAGAGAGCCAGGTTGGGAATTTTTCAAGGACACCCAGGAACCCCCTACTCTTTGTGATAATGACCATAGATTTTTTTATGACCATGTTAAATTTAGACCTCATTTTAATGTCTCATCCAAAGGATGGCATCTCCTACAGCCGTCCCTGTCACTAGACTGGGGGTATTGGGATTTATTTGGAGCAGTGGGAAGACTTCCCCGTAATGATCCACCAACCGCATCTCCAGCAGCAATTTAGTTTCCCAGGTCTCCCATCCAAGTACTAGTCAAGTCCACATCTCCTTAGCTTCTGTTCTTCCTCAGAACCCGGGTACATGTCAATATGACTTCTGCCCTTTTCTTCATGTGTATGTGTGTGGTATTTGTTTGCTTTCTTTCTGTTTTCATCATAAATGTGTTCTAATCCTCCAGATGCGTACGGAGCTATATTTCCTCTCATCACAGAAGAACCGGCCCAGTCTATTCGGCATGCCCCTCATAGTACCCTGCACTGTCCACACTAGCAAAAAAGACCTCTATGATGCTGTCTGGACCCAAGTGTCTCGATTGGCCAGCCCACTGCCACCACAGGAAGCCAGTAATCATGCCCAGGACTGGTCAGTATCAACAAACCTGCATACTCATGTCTGTATAATTATACATAAGTGTGTGCAGACAGAGCAGAAAGTACTTTTTTATATAATAGGCAAAACATGAAACAAGCATATTCAAGACACTGAGACCTTAATCTGTAGATGAAGAATCAGCAAACAAGTTTAAACTCACTCTAATAATTAGAAATTGGACAATTATGTGTTGTCATAAATAACTTTTTATTTGAGTGCAACAGAGGTGCTGTGATTTAAAAGGCCTGTGAATAAGCTTCTTGTCATAAATTGCTTGTCCCCTAACAAGGGGGCACTGACAATGTTTCCTGTGGTCTTTTAACCTGCAGTGATGACAGTATGGGCTACCAGTACCCCTTCACGTTACGGGTGGTGGGAAAGGATGGCAATTCTTGTGCCTGGTGCCCTTGGTACAGGTAAGCTGTTCTTTATTATTTGACTAAGCTCATAATATAAGATATAGATTTAAAGCTGTCGAAGGGGGAAACAAGATAGAAAAAACAAATGAATCATATGTCATCTGTTGCTGCCATTATGCTTTTACAACTCCAAAAGTGGTAAATGGCTCAAAAAAATATTTGCACATTTCAAGGTTTATCAATAATTTCATTTGACATATTTGCAACTTTATAGTAATTGTGGTTGCGTCGTTGTCTGCTCCTATCAGGCAGATGGATAGTGTGTATATATAGAGAGAATGTGTGAGATGAGTTTGAAAACGGAACACAAGATTCATTGGCATGAGAAAAAAGGTTTACTGCTGTAAACAAAATTATTAATGTCATGTCCCTCCCCCTAGCAGATTTCCCTGCCGCAGTTTACTCAGATCACCTGGACACCTTCAAGAGTAGTGTTAGAGTTAGATTTATTACCCCTTCTCTCTTCTCTGGGAAGTATACTAAGCTGGATTCGTGTTAAGCTGGATTGTACTGTCAGCCTCGTGTACCCTGTGATGTTACATGGAGGATAAGGCTTTAAACTCCCTCCTCCTGGTCCAACACATTTACTCCTGATTCCAACTAGTCGCCAAAGCCTAAAATAGTTAATTGTTGTTCCATCTGTAAGGCAAGTGATAGCAGGCTTGGTACACTCGCTGTATGCTGAGAAGGCAATAATTTGAGAGAATGTATGAAGAAAATACATAAAGAAAAACACGTCAGCTGCATCAGATGGCCCACCAGTTTAGTCTGCCTAAATAAGATGGGACATTGCCAATGAGATCAATGAGAAGCATGTACATGTAGAAGTTTTATGCATGTGTTTTGATTTGTATTTATGATTCTCTGAATTATGGTTACGGATCTCTGATTTGCCATGTGTTCATATAGCCTCATTAGGTTCCTCGTTCGATTTCTAACTTGACATTGTCCACAAGGTTCTGCAGAGGCTGTGCAATAGAATGTTCTGAAGACAGAGCCTCGGTGGGGAACGCTTACATAGCTGTGGACTGGGACCCTACCGCTTTGCACCTGCGCTACCAGACCTCCCAGGAGAGGGTAAGTCAGACACATAGATTCTCACAGCCCCAAACATGATGCAAAAGGAAAATACTGTCATGCTGTGGTCACTTCTCTCTAAGATCTGTGTGTATATTTTACAAATGTACATGTTCATGTGGATAAGTATGTAATTTTTGCATTCACAAACAGACATTTGTGGGTCTTATGTGTTCCCTACCTTACACCATATGCATTATCTTCCTCTCGTCATCAGATCGTGGAGGAGCATAGCAGCGTGGAACAGTCTCGTCGCACCCAGGCCGAGCCCATCAGCCTGGACAGCTGTCTGAAGGCTTTCACCAGTGAGGAAGAGCTTGGTGAGGATGAGCTCTACTACTGCTCAAAATGTAAGACCCACCGGCTAGCAACCAAGAAGCTGGATCTCTGGAGGCTTCCACCTGTACTGGTCAGTAGTATATTCTACAAGGCTAAACTACTTTTTTTGTGTGGCACAGAACAGTTCCAACATGTCTAATTCATATACACAGAGTCAAACTTTTCTATTGCACAAACAGAAATTTATGTTCCAAGAGGAAGTACTTAACAGTGACTGTAAGACAACTTGAAGACAAGCAAAGCATCCAGGAAACAGCAGTAACACCATTGTATCAGCATGGGATTAGGGTTGGTCGACTGATCATATTCAAATATCAATATATGTTGGTCCTCTGGCAAAGATAGTTATTAAACACTAGTTAAACCAAGTGGTTGCAAAAGCATAATAGCCTGGCTCCAAGATGTTTAGGGATTCATTCAGCTGGTTGGTATTCACTTCAGTATTCAGATGCTTCAGAGGGTTCCTTCGTTGGTCATCTGCACAACCATGTCAAGAGTTTCTGCATACATCTTTTTGTCTAGCCTACCAACCCTGTCTCCTTCATAGTCAGGAAAGAGGAAGACATGTAGGTGTCATGCTGAAATGTCACTCCCAACCAAGATTATGTGTCAATTTTAAGTACAGGTGTGTGTGTGTGTTTGTTTGTGCACCATTGAACATAAATCACTGGTTTGCTCCCTTTTAGATTGTCCACCTTAAGCGCTTCCAATTTGTAAATGGCCGTTGGATCAAGTCCCAGAAAATTGTGAAGTTTCCAAGGGAGAATTTTGACCCCAGTGCATTCCTGGCACCAAGGGATATGGTACAGCACTGCCTTCACTCTCACAGTGAGGGCGAGGAGCTGCTGAGGATAGGAGAGGACAACCACCTCTCTTCCATTTCTGCTCCTGCTGGTTTCTGCAACCTCCCCAAAGGTCAGTTTAAATTTTAGCTTTTTGCACCTGGACACATGCCAAGCAACCACAGAAAAAACAACTTCTAAACCAAATGAATACATGCTTGTTAACATCATTTTGTGGTTTTAATGTTTCACATCAAGACATTAGAGATGATGCAATGTAAATGTTAACATTGTAAAACACATTGAGCTTACTTGTAATACAATGTGCTATATAATTACTATTGGCTTTAAAGTCCTGTGATCTCCCCACAGCCTCTCCAGCCCCAGGCAGGAGGTCAGCACCTTCACTCAGCCGAAACAGCAGTCCCTCCAGTAGCCCCAAGACAGGCACATTAGGCCGCAGGCAAGGCCGACTACGTCTGCCCCAGTTAGGCAGTCCTAACCGCCTCTCAAACAGCAAAGAGAACTTGAAGGGTTGCACAAAAGAGGGAACCACCAACCCCGAGTTTGACCCTAGGCAAGGCGCACCCCTTGTGGACACTGATGAAACTGTAACAGGGGTGCTGGGGATGGTTCATCCTGGACCGGGGGATATGGCCAACATTGAGTCACCAAATGACACAGAAGCATTCAGCACCCACTGCGATGTGATATTGATGAATGGCGAGAGCAGGGAGAACATTCAAATTAACGGGCTGCGCTCAGATTGCGGTACAGAGAGCGGCATGGATCATGAGAACTCCTTACACTTGGACAACAGCTGTCAGGAGGCCATGTACAACCTCTATGCAATATCAGTAAGCACTGCACATCAGAAAACATTTAGAGTTTGTTTTGTCTGGAGATAGACAAGGATGCATTAATGTATGGGTAGTTGTGGGATTTTATTATTTATTATTGTCTCAATCTCTGTTATTATCATCCTTATTATTATTATTATTTATAGCTAGTACAATGATACATGATATGCATAGCCCATTGTTATCATTTCATGTCATGGACTGTGTTGCAGCTGACCCACCGCAGATAAGATTATAGGGCTTTTGTGTACATTTAAGATTCAGCCTTTCTTAAAGTACATGAATCCAAGATTGGTTGTCTCTGAACCAGTCATAGGTCGGCATTATCCTAGAACATGTTGCACTGTGCATGGGCATAACACATAACTAAGCACCATATAACCTTGCTTACTACTGTGGAGGTTGTGGTTTTTTCCTGGTATTAACCTGTGTAAATGGCCTTGGCTAAATCATATCCAATCTTTGACCTGTTGTATTCATTTACTACCTAGATTACATAGCTTTTTGTTTTCATCCAACTAAAGCTGCTTTATTATACTGTTAAAAAAACAAAAAAAGCTAAAAAGAATCAAAAAACCCCGACATGAACATTTGTCCTCAAAATCGTTTCAGTTTGTGGAACGCCAAATCAAGAAACAATTGTAAAAATTGACTTCATTTTTTTTCAGATGGACAAGTAACAGTGATAAAAAAATAGGAATTTTTATCTAATTGAGACAGATTACTGTAACAAGATGCATATAAATAAGTGCTTAGAACACCACTAACCAAAAGTTTGAGCAAAATGTCAAAGATTATCCATTTAAAACAGAGTCAAGATCATCTGGGATGATGGCCACTGCTCCTAATTCATTTTCGTCTTCACAGTGCCATTCAGGAATCTTGGGAGGAGGCCACTATGTGACTTACGCCAGAAATCCCAATGACAAATGGTACTGTTACAACGACAGCAGCTGTAAGGTAAGCATCCTCTAATCTTCTAAGCACCTGGCCGATTCCTGTATCATCATTTTCAAGACCACTGTGCCAAATTTAAGAACATTTTCTGAAGTTCCCCATTTGAGAGGTCCATTTTACATTTCACAATTAGTCCCCACATTGTGAGGGTGAGCATGTACTTAGACGGGGTTTGGGGGATTAAGGCCAGATGCCCTCCCTGATCCCCATGGTGGGTTTGAACCTGCAACATCTGGTTCGTCAGTTCCCGAAGTGCACACTATACCACTGAGCTACCATCCCCCTTCTCTAAAGTTTCTCCTTTTATTTCTCAATGATTTACTCTTGTAAGAAGTTTACAAGAAAGATAAGCACAAGATTCACAGAATGTACTTTATGTGCAAAACTTCTCTCACAACACGTGTATGAGATGTCAAGCACTTAAATTTGATCTTAATTGAATGTGTCCGTGAGCCTTAAATCAAAATTGTTATATTTATAGTATATACTCTTCAATTATATGTTCTCCAATATTTGGACTATGATAGCTGAGCAGTAGAGCATGTGCAATGACATGCCAGGCATCTAGTATTTGCAGTATTCTACCTGTATTATGCAGCGCAGTTAGTGGATGGTTGTACCAGGTCTGTACTGCAGTTTCCATGCTTTTCATAATGGCTCACTAACAAAACCCTCTCTGACTCTCCTCTTAGGAAGTGCACTCTGAGGAGATCGACACAGACTCAGCGTACATCCTCTTCTATGAGCAGCAGGGGGTGGACTATTCTCTGTTCCTGCCAAAGACAGATGGCAAAAAGATGGCGGACACCAGTAGCATGGATGAAGATTTTGAGTCCGACTACAAAAAATACTGTGTCCTCCAGTAATTGCACGTTGTCTTCCGTGGCCCGGTGGTACACTTGGTCCATGGTCCAACTCTCTTCATTGGCCAGTGTATGCTGAGTGCCGCTGAAACATTTTGATGAATAATCACATAGCTCCAAAGGACAACGGAAGATGACGAGGCCATCAAACATTGGTCTCTTTTCATCAAGGATATGTCACAGCACTTTCTACATTCGATTGGCTGAAATTGAGGATTTGTGAGAAGTTTGCCAAGAGGACATTTTCACCCCAGTAAAAGCACTAAATCTGGTGCACTTTGCCGAGCCCAGTAAAACAAAACTCTCCTTGTGACCAACACACCCCATGCCATAAAAAAGATGTAACATAAACATGCATACTAACGTATCGCTGAATGTATGTCAGTATGGCCAACGCATTAACCGATGTCGCTTCCTCATTGTGTGCATTTATCACTCGTTGATGTCTACATGACGAGACAAAAGAGGTGTTGACTATACCATCCACCATCAAAGTGTGTCCAAATATCAACATGAAGTTGAAATTTTGCAGCTGCTATTGAGATGATGTATTGGATAATGTATTGATCTAAGCAAAAACAATTCTCCAAAGGTTAGATTTGTGAACTTCAATAGCGATAGTCAGAAAAAACATCATACACTACCTCATTGCTATTTGCAGTCTGTTGGCCCTGTGCTTTAGTAAGTCTGTGACAGTTTTATTAATAGTTAACATGCGTCTATTGAGGGTTAATGGTACACACATTTTGTCAAAAGTAAAAATAACCCCTCTATGGATGAATAAATCCACCCAACTACTGAATTATATACATACGTACATATATATATATATATGTAGT
>OMLC01091974.1:0-12705 GCA_900302585.1 Regalecus glesne | reverse complement strand
CTGCATGGGTTTGCTCTTTACGAATGGATTTAGACTGAATATACTTGAGGAAATGCATTTTTTGCAGTTAATGTACTGTTTTGGCATCCTGTCAAGCTGTTGGTTGCACATAAGACAATGACCCCTGAAACATCAGAGACACATTGGTAATCATATCCACTGCCTTGCGTAAATATGGGGCAGTGCAGGGGAAGAATCATTTTTTCCATGCAGGACCAATCGTGACACGTAAAAAAAGGACCTACTGGTGTAGTAGAACGCTCTCCTGCCCCCACCTGGACATTACTCTTACAGCAAGAATGAACAGGTCAGGTCAAAGGAGGATGAGGCCAGGACATAACACCTTAAATGTGTAAGTCACTTTGGAATATTGTGAAATATAAACTCAAGCATAGAATTATAGGAGGATGAGGATGAAGATGAGGTGCCACAGAACATATAGATGCGTGCGAGCATCTATGCACACAGGAACACATGATGTGCATGTGTGTGAGCTCTTCAACATCCCCCACACGGACTCATACATGCACAGGTTGAACAGACCCATCACATGCATGCTTGCTCTTGTGGGTTCAAACTCTGTCTCTGAATTCAACTTTGATGAGGTATGTAGCTGTTGATATTAGTGCTGGAATATTTATTATTTGTCGTAGTGTGCCAAGCCTTCTGCCACTCAGTGAGCCATCTGCATTAGAAATATGCACCAGCGTCTGTGATAGATATACTGCACCTTGGCAGACAGTCTTCCAGTATGGAGACCATATTTGATTGTGAATGCTGCTGAACTCTGATGACTCAACAACTGATGAAAGTAAAGACAGTCAGAATAAGGAGTTAGAATAGTATCTCATATCCTTTCACAGGTGTAATTTAGTAGGATGATCTTAAATCAATAAGATTTTATAGATATAAAAATCCTGTGATTCAAATCATTTCTTTCAATCTTGGTCAGCACAAGCCTGTTTCATGGTATCATCAGCTGCCAAATGAGCCCAACAACAGAGAGCATTTGGATCTATACATCTGCTACTTCCATGTTTTACATCATGCCATGGGCTTTAAGTGCTATATATCTAGTGATGGAGGGAATGTAAGGGGCACAATGGATAGCACATGCATACTAAGTCAATGGTGTTAGCTATTTACAATAAGAAAGTTGTTTCTTTCTGTATCAACAAATGCTGGCCAATTTGTTTCTTTTATCTAAGATTTGCAAATAAGAAAATGTTTTGTTTTTTAATCTGTAATTTCAATATTTGCATTTTTTTAATCATTTGCAAGCCCAAAATGTCACCCTTGAATAATAGAAATGAATTAGCCAGCAGCTGTAGACACAGAAATATCTACTTCATAAATTATAATTTAATGCAATTTGATTTTGCGTGCCACAATTAGTCCCCACATTGTGAAGGTGAATACAGAGATGGATGGTGCATGGGAGATTAAGGCCGGATGCCCTTCCTGACACCTCATGGTGGGTTTGAACCCCCAACATCTGGCTCATCAGTTCCCGAAATGCATGCTCTACTGCTGAGCTACCACATCCCCCAATGATGATAATAATAATAATAATAATAATAATAATACAGATAAAAGACAGGACACAAAGCATCTCATGAGGTGTACAGATGTTAACGGTTGCCTATTTGTGACATGCCTGACACCTGACTGAACAGTCATATGTGCGTACGAGTATGTGTCGATATGGTAGGGTTGCATGAATCACGAACACACATGCAATACACACATCTTACCGTTGAGGGTCACACATCTATCTGAATGGTAGGGTTGAAGAAAGCAAACATATTCAGTCATGCACTTACCTATGATTATGAAGCAAGAGCCAAACAAGTGTTATGTTTTCCAAGTCACTTTTCTAACCCCCCCCCTTCACGTGCACAGAGTCAGAACCTCCTCCCCAGCATTTTCTATAACTCAGAATGTGAGGTGATTTTGGCCATTGCTCCTACCTAGCCTTAAGCAACCAGGATTTTTCCACTTGAGCAAGATGTAAGGGAGAGGTTGAATTGAAGTGAGATCATCTTTCAGCATGGCGCTGGGACCTGATGACAGCACCAGGCCTGTTATTGTCTGTAGCTCCCACCATCCTGATGTGCCGTATGAGGCCTCAGAGTAACACATTTTGCTTTCCACTGTCAAGTGGAACCATAGCTGTTATTATTGCTTACTCCTCTCTGGGTTTGAGCATGAGTCCAGTGTTTTTTTTTGATATTTTGTGTGTATGTTTTCTGATTGATTAGTAGATAGATGGACGGATGGATAAATCAATAGTTTTATTTGCCACATGACCAATGCTTCTGGAATTTATTATCCGCATTCTTTCCTATTATGGGGATAGCGCATATTAATGAACATTTAGAATGTAAATACGCCAAATGCAGCCACCTGGCTAATTTTCATCGGTTGCAGTAATCGCTCACTGTCTTGCTCAAGGAAACTTCGACACACTTTCTGAAGGAACTGCAGATCGAACCGACCAAGTTGAGGTTTTACACACCTCTGCACATATAAAAAGGTATCTTTATGGTGGTAAGCTAAGAATCTTTTTATGATTTATAGCATGCCAAGGCTCCTTTTATGGTGCTTTTTTTATCACACTTGAGTCCTGACTCTGTGCACAGCCACTCTGCCGTCTAACTCTTTACATGATGCAGTAAGATACTAAAACAAATGACACAGAGTTCCCGCAGATTAAAAGCTACTCATGGATTGACCAACTCCATGTCAATAGTAATCAATCTTGATCTTGCACCTGAGTTTCTGTTCAGATTTTAAGAAGCTACCCTTCAGCTGTAACGCTGGAGCCCTCGTAGCACATGATAGATCAATGCGGGTGATCCGTGCTACACTAGCACTTGTAGTCAGGAAATCAGAGCTAGTCACACTGGTTGGTTGGAACAATGAATTTTGACTTGACAGTAGTTGTGTTATTAGAGTGTACCACTTTAACTGGAACACACTGACGTTCAATTTTAGAGAAAAAATCTGATAAATCTGGAGTATTAGAAACAAGAATGACGCATTTACATGCAATGGTCTGATAATTTGCTCTGACATTTGACTTGCTAAAACTCGCTGTCAAAATATTAACAACAAATCAAAAACTACTATAGGTCTACATTGGAGCATAGATCTACATCGGAGTGTATCCCCGCACTCCTTATCTGGTGTGAGGGTCTAAGGACAAGATATTGTGTTTGTGTAAATCCGCTGAAGCAAATTTGTAATTTGTAATAATAGGCTTTACAGATAAAATTGACTTGACTTGACTTGACTTGACTACTTCGAATAGTAATACAAAGACTAATTCTATTATTCCACCTTACTTCAACCTGTCCATCTGCAGCTGGTTTTCTGCTCTGCACCCCTATTTTCCTTTTGTTATACCCTATCACATTTAACTCAAAGTACAACCCCAAACAGCTGGAATCCATTGGCAAGCATGGCTCAGGTCAGCACACTCTCTCCATCTCCATCTCCCAGTTATTCCCCATACCTCTGGCGAGGGATTTTACAATCCAACACAGTCATAGGGCATGTGGCCTATAGCAGGATTTTATAATGATGACAACCATCTTTGTTTGCTCTCAGCATGCACAGGAAGGTGTTTTATGAAGAGAACAACTCAAATCTTTCAGAATCGGAGCACATCTGCCATTGCTGCAAGTTTAATGCTCGAATGCTAGAAATAAGGATGGTCAAGCTAGCTAAATCATACTCCCTCTTTAGATCCTTATATGACATGTACACTTCATCTGCCATAGTAGTCCAAATAACAAGGAGAGACTGCAACACGAAGCAGATAAGAGCTGAATGCATGTGCTCAAACATACAGTGAGTCTTTCCCCAATCGTATAATGGCGGCTGGGAGGTTTTTTGTTGTAGCTAAGAGATTTGTGTAATGGGCGCTCCAGATATTCTGTGATCTTGAAGGACTGCTTCCACTGTAAACCCCAGAGCTAATGTAAGCCAAGGGAAGAACAGGAAACATCATTTTACTGGAGTTTATTGCCAGGACAAGAGGGATTACCAGTGGATCTGAGGCATGCATTTCTGTGTGGCATCTTTAGGGGCACTATTGACAGGAATAAGTACCGTAAAATGAGGCTGCTGGTTAGCATCTCATTTGCTCCGAAGAGCTAACTGTTGCACGTAGTCATGTGCAGACATGCAGGGTTTGAGCGACATTTTTTATAAAGTCCTACAAATGGGGTATAATTAAAAACACATCTGCCTCTGCTGGCGACCAGTCTCATAACATAAAAAAATGGAGTATCTTGGAAAAAAGAATGCTGAAAATACGCTTGCATAAATCTAATTGATCATGTATTTGAGCTGGGCTCACAGCTGGGGTTTGGCATGATTTTGAGACTCGGAGGATTTATAATACAATGTTTTGTTACAATGGTTGATCTGTCCTAGAACATGTAGCACACACTCACCCAACTCCCTACGCAGCCTTGGGATCCTTATGTGCCTTCTCTACTTCTCCCGTCTTTCATGCTCTCTCTCTTATTATCTTCTACCTCTTTCTTTCTGCTGCTCATGTTTTCCTCTTCTCCTTTCAGTCTCAGCCTCTCCTCAATAGATTACTTTTGCTTCTAAAGCTCTCAACATCTCAACGCCTTCCCTTTGTCCCCGCGTGCTCTGACTTCTGTAAATCAAATGACTTTCGTTAGATGTTTGTGTAGCTCCAGGTCTGTTCATGTTCTCCTCATTGCTCATGCGGTTAAGTCTATTAGTCTTACACGGTGAGCTAGAGGGCATAATAAGCTTGTTTCTCATTCAATGCTGTGGAGGGTTTATGTGTGCCGTGAAAACAATTAATCTAAAAAAAACAGCATGCGCATGTTCCTGTGTGGATGTGTGTATTAAGTCTGTATGTCAAGTCAACTCAAGTCAAGTCAATTTTATTTTTACAGCCCGTTATCACAAACGGACAAAAAAAGTATCAGTGGGTTTTACACTAAAACAACATCCTGTCCTTGGGCCCTCACATCGGATAAGGAACAACTCCCTTAAAAACCTTTAACAGGGTGAAAAGTAGGAAGAAACCTCAGGGAGAGCACCCGAGGAGGGATCTGTCTCGCCAGATGGACAGATATATACTTACAGAATACAACACTGAGAGGATGACAAAATCATAATGGAATTACAATTCGTGCTTCCTCGGTTGCTGGTGGTTGTATCTGCGTGTGTCAGTACCTGTGCTGAGCCATGTCAGCTCTCTTCTGTCAGTCCCATGATTTTTTCACTCATGCTTGTTTCTCATGCTTCCTGCCACTCAGCACAGTTGAGATCTCATAGCCTCAGACAAGGGAAAATGTGGTTTTTTTAATCATCTGGATCCACTGAACTGACCTTCTTTAAGAACTGTCTGCTCTTCATATGTTGATGTCACATACAGATGTTTTTCCTCATGTCAAGGGGAGGGTGAGGCCAAGACCAACTTAAAGTTCAGCTTTGTTTGTCTGCCTGTGTGTTTACATTCATAATAACTTTGTGTTTGGTGAGTCACATGACCTTTTCTCTTGTGGTTTTCAGGGAGATATCCAACAGCTAATGATTGTACCAGACCACCGTGTTGCTTATGATTACTGTGAGCACTACAGCCCCGATTGTGAAGTGCCGATCCCTGACCAGCCTCAGAACCAGGACCCAAACACGGATGACTACGTAAGTGCCAATTCATACAATTCATTATAATCCTCCGCAGCCGTTCCCTTCATAAAATCCAGGAAACCTATAGTCCCTGCCTAAGCCTACAGTTTTATACTGTTCTGGTTTTTGTACTTGATATGTGTGCATTCTTCATGCACACTATTCGTCAGGGTTATTAGGTCGACAAGAAGACTTAAAACACTTGAATCCTTCAACCACTGTTATTGGATTTATAATCTGGAGGTAACTTCAGGTTTTTCTTCAAGGCAATATTCAGACCAGTGAAAATTCAGGGTTTATTTTTGTATTTTGGAGTGTTTTTTGGTGAGGATTTGAAAAAAAACCTACTTATTTATTTATTTATTTATTTATTTATATTTTTATTCATTAATCTAGTCATTTATTTGACGGGCGGTATAGTTCAGTGGGTAGAGCGGTTGTCTGGCAATTGGAAGGTTGCAGGATCGATCCCCGGTCCTGCATATAGCATGTTGAAGTGTCCTTGAGCAAGACACTGAACCCCTAACTGCTCACCATATGTTGGCAGCTCACTGCTCCTATACAATAGGTTGGGTCAAAAATGTAGAGAAATCCAAATTTCCCCTTGCGGGACTGATGAGGGAATTATTATTGTTGTTATTATTATTATTATTATTATTATTAATAATAATAATAATATTGTTGTTTTTGTTTATCTATTTATCTATTTTTATTCATTAATCTTTTTAATGTTATTTTTATTCATTTGTTTATTTATTTACTTAGTTAAATGGATTAAGGATTCTGTGAACCTCATACATTCTGACAAATATCCAGTTAGTTTTTAATCTCTTCTTCCTGGGGTTTGCAGCTGCCCACTCCTCCCATACCATAGGATAGATTAAATACAGAAAACAAATTCATTTTTAGAATAAAATCCATTGTAATATCTTCTTTCACAATCATTTCCATTAATATGCAATTAGATTACTTTGAATTGACCTTCTCCAAATTAAAAGTTTCTTCGTTTTGGTTAGTGGTTGTTGGACAGATAGATCACATTCATATCCTACAACTAACCCTCAAAAGACACAAAGGTAAATATGTCCATTCAAGGTGTGATCGACTCATTTAGAGAGCAGTGGGGAAGAAATACTAGTGACTCACCATATTTATTGAGATAGCGTGCCAGATATATCAGCGACATGTTGCCACAAATAGGCATAGCCTATTTGGCTCAAGAGACATGTTTCTGGAGCCTTTAGATCAGTAACTGGAGTATATTATACCAGTCAGTTGTGAAAAAAACATGATCAGTTGTTGTGTGAAGCCTTTAATATGTTCTTATTAATTTGTGAAAATCTAAATAGCCTCCACCAGTCATTTGTCATTTTTTACAAACATTTTGTACCAAGAGCTTCCACAAGTTGAGTTAAGTTAAGGAGAGAAAAGTTGAAAGATGAAAGTCTGACAGCCATTGTTATGCTTGTTATTGTTTAGGCTAGGAATATTATTGTTATTATTACTGTCATTCTCATAAAACTTTGTAGTTGTCTTTTGCAGCACACTTAATGTTTTTATCAACAACTAACTTGCCCATACTGACTCGTAGGAATGGTGCAATGTGTTATTATTTATTGCAGTGTAAACTCAGACTTGCTGCACACCTACATGCTTAGGGTTGGCATGACTCGGGTGGTAGTTGGCACTCCAGCTCATTGTTTCTACACAATAGGATTTGTTAAATGCAGAGGACAGTCTTCGGTGTAAGAATACAATCAACAAATAATGACTCTTTCCTTTCCTTTTGTGCCACCCAGACTTACACATAATCAAATGGCTGATCAAGTGGCCAAAGCAGCACAATATGATTATAAGGAATCATCAGTTATCTTCTACCTCTTCTCTTTTTCTCGTGTAATGTTTGCTTTGTTTTTATGTTTGTACAGAACACAGAGGAGGACAGCTATTACTATGAATACCCTTACTATGATGATTCGGAGGGCAAGCTCTATGAGTCAACAGCCGATGCTGTGGAGCCAACCAAGAAAGAAGTGGAGGTAGTTATCTTTTTAGTCATTCTTTTGACCTTGAGTATAGATTTTCTCCAGAGGATGGCTGGCGTCTCCCTTAGAGACAGGGTGAGAAGTTCAGTCATTTGTGAGGGACTCAGAGTAGAACCTCTGCTCCTTTATGTAAAAACGAGCTAGTTGAAATGGTTTAGGGATATAGTCAGGATGCCACCTGGTCTCCTCCCTAGTGAGGTGTTCCAGGCATGTCCAGCTGGGAGGAGACCATGAGGTAGACCAAGGACCAGGTGGAGGGATTATATCTCCACACTGGCCATGGGAATGCCTCAGGTTCCCCCAGTCAGAGGTGGTTGATGTGGTCAAGGAAAGGGATGATTGGGGTCCTGTGGTGAAATTGCTACCTCTGTGATATCCAACTTCGGATACACGGTTGATGATGGATGGATGGATAGATGGATAGAATTTATACCTGAAGGAAATATAACAACTTCTTTTTGCCTTCATTATTGAAATAATTACCCAAAATTTACCCTTCTCTGAATTTTTAATATGGCTAATGCGTTTGATTTCAAAATGCATAGTTGTTAATGATAACATTTGAACTTGTTGCAGGCTGAAGAAGAAGAGCATGTGGGTGCCACACTGAAAGAGGTTATCGGAGGCTCTGTCAGTACTGATGGCGAAGTGTTGACCTCCATTTCCGCTTCATCTGGCTCATCATCCAGCAGTACTGCAGGGAACTCTGCTGATACTGCTACCACTGACGGTGATGCGTATTTAGAGGAAAACAGCCCTTATAACAGTTATGACAGTTATGGTAACTACGATACCTACTACGATGAGTCTACATCGGCACCTGATAACACTCATCGACTCACCGTCACCAGTACTGACATCGTGGGTGAGGTGGACCATGGCTTAGAGTCAAATCTTGACCTGGGCACAGGAGGTGAAATTGAGAAGAGGGTAATCACCGGTGGAGGAGGGACATCAATAATCATTACAAATAACAAAACTTCAGTGAGTTGGCAATGTTCATACTATCCCCTTGACCCCTTAAAAGGTTTTACTCATCTATCACTATTGTGACTGTAATTGGCATGCTCTAGTACTTAGCTTGATAGGATCCTAATCTCCATATCTCCTGATATATATATACACACACACACACACACACACACACATGCATGGATACATATACATATGTATTTGGGGTGCACAGTGGTGCAGTGCTTAATACTGTTGCCTCACAGTAAAAGGTCCCTGGGTTCAAATGCTGTCCCAGGTCCTTTCTATATGGAGATTGCATGTTCTCTCTGTGTCTGTGTGGGTTTCCTCTGGGTAGTCTAGTTTCTTCCCACCATCATCATCATCATTACCTTTGGCTGCATGCAAGTAAATAATCCGTCTTTGTGTTGGGGGGGGGGTACATTGCCTGAAATGTCCGCTGGACCTAAAACAGCTGCAAAAAATATCAATATTTATGTATTGTGTGAAGGCACGTTGGACTTGTGTTGATACTTAGGAAACATTCAGGTCGTAGACTTTGTCTCCCAACTCCAACTCCATTCTCTCATCTAAAGTTGCAATTCTGACTGTAAATAACATCAGGTGCATGGAAGAAGAATTCTTTATAGGAAACAGTAATGAGCAGCCGGCAGCTTCACTGGAAGCCTCTAATAAAGTCGACAGATAATAGCTGATGCGTTCTGAGATTGATGGGATATAATTGTAAAAGATGGATGCCCTGCTTCACTCTGTCTTAAGTAAAGGTGTAAATCAAAGTGTCATCAGTATAAGATATCATATTGATTCTTTGAGCAATACAATATTTCCGGATATCATATGATTTCAATTCGATTCGACTCAGATGCCTGCAATATGAAATTATATCCTATACCCATTTAACCCATCAATTATATTAATATCAACACACAAAAGCAACTAATATATCATTTGACAATTTTCTTACTGAGCTCCCCTCAACATTTAAATGAAAAAAAAAAGTATTCTTTTTGATAGAGAGTAAAACATCTCCTTTTTCGTTTGCTATAAAGTGCCGCATTTGTCATGATTAAATGCAAATGGTTTTTACCAGTCATCATAAAGGGCCCTTGATGACATTTCAATTATGGACATAAAGCATGCCGACCTATGCTTCATCACAAGGTTCTATCTGCATGCTTGGGCTTTTAGAGATACTGAGCTTTAAAATGCTCCAATCCTGGGCAGATTTCAATTTGATTATATGGATCAATATTTTTATTTTACAGCAATGATATTGGAACGTCGATCATTGAATCGATGCATTGATTCAGATCAATTGATCGTTGAATGACTAATCATAAGTAGATTTCATCTTTGCATCTATCTCATAACGACTAATTTTTACGATTAACCCCATTTTCTTGCATTCATAGGTGGGAGGTTCTTATGACGACAACTACAGCGAGGGGTATGATTATGGTGAAACGGGCCATTACAGCATTGATGGAGCCAGCAGTAGTAGCACCGCTCATATTGATGGTGGAGGAAGCAGTAGCAGCACTGGCACGGTTCATATCAGTGATGGAGGAAGCAACACTGCTTCTGTTGGTGGAGGAGGAAGTAGCAGCAGTTCTACAATTACCATCGGGGGTGGTTCTGCCGGCGGTGGTTCTGTGTCCACTGGGGGAGGTTCTGTCTCAGCTGGAGGATCTTCTAGTTCTGTAGGTGGATCGGCCAGCGCCGGGGCTGGAGCGGGTACGAGTGATGCCACAGAAATAGGCCTGGGTACGGATGGTGAGGGAGACTACATGGATCCAGATGGATTCAAGGAGGAACACATCACTGACTATGGAGACTTGGACCAGGACCTGTATGATGCCTATGGAAACCTGGATTATGAAGACAAAGAGGGCAAAGTGCTGCCTGCTGAGACCGATCAGTATTATGAACAGGTGAAAAATAATATAGGGACATGATGTCCAAGACATGATCATGAATCTGAGGAGGATAGCATGATGAGGATGATAAAGGTGATGAAGAGGAGGGGGCTGATATTTTGTTTGTGTCTGTGGTATGTAGGTTGACGGAGCCCGTGGCGAGAAGGGACAGAAGGGAGAACCTGCTGTCATTGAGCCTGTGAGTAAAGTTTTTCCATCAGATTTGAGTAACAGACGTTGGGTGTGTCACTGTGTATCTGAACACGAGTGGATGTTTGCATCTATGTGGGATCCAAATCTAAACCCAACTAGTGGCTCAACTCTGATTGACTCCTATGAGAAGCAACATGTGTCTCACTTGGCCCTTTTAGAGCCACCTTGTGTCCTTTGTCAAGCCTGGCTTGCCATTGGCATGACAGCACAAACATTTGGAGAACAGCCAGGCAAGTATTGTCATTAATGTCTAAACATAAGTGGTTGCTGACAAATTGCTCAAATACCTCCCTCTTTTTTATACCAGCCACCGTAGACTTGTTTGAAATCTTGACCGGTGTAGAGGAGCAAGTCCAAATGCATCCACTCGTGCAGTCAATGGGTGACAGAGGGATGATGCAAAATTTTAAATCAAATTTAAATTTGCGCATATTTTACAATGTGCAATATGTGAGTGAGGAAAAAGAGATATCTCATGAAAACATCTAGAAGTATTTGTTGCATTCATGGGAAAGGGATCCAAGGGTTGATGATGATTAACCGCTACAATTAGGGACAAAATGACCTCTGTATCTATGTTGCTATGCTTCCCAACCTTAGCCATCCCTCTTACTTGGCCTATTAACCATCTCCTCCTAGCTGCAAACAGAACATTTGTTTTTATGTCATCCCTGCAGCACTGATACCGAGATTTCTTCTAGACGTGTCACCACAATTGCAGACACATCCAAACCAATAATTTAGGTCATGGTTATGGTTATGTTTATGGCTATGGTTATGGTTATTGTTAGGGTTAGGGTCAGGCATCGCAGATTTAATCTTATCGCAGGGCATCAGGACAGGGCATCCACCCTTAATCCCCACTAGACTAGAAATGTGCTATATGAAAATTATCCCATTTACCATTTGGGTTTTGTGTTGGATTTGGTCCTCTAATAAACCAAGAAGTCAACATGTCACCATGATTATAAACAAGCAAAGAGAGATACTTGAAGCCAGTCAGGGCGAGCTCCCCACAACTATGCTTCTGTAGTCTCAGGTATATCCATTTCTATTGTGGATTCCATGACAAACATAGACCTCCTGCTCTAGACTTTCTTTTAAAAAGTAATACAAATGCATTCTTCACGAATAAGTCCATAAAGATGAAGCCACCTTGAATGCATTCGCTTGGGTTGTCTCATGCGATAGACAGTAGCATGCTGCAAACCAAAGTTGTTGTGGACAAATCCATAACCAATTCTTGTTCCATCTTCTCCTCCTCTGGCTTGCTGTCCTTCTCAAAAATCACTTAATGTCCTCTGCCACTTTGCCTCTGCAGTCATTCATGCCTCTGTTCCCACTAAGTTACTCGCAAACTAAACGGAAATGATGGACATGAACTGACGAACATGATTAAGCAAACACTTCCAGATGGAGAGTTAATATGCAGGTGTCTTATTAGATGTGAATTTGTATTCATAATGTGCCATCTGTAATTATTGATATAAATATACATAATGTATGCTAACACATAATCATAACCTTATTATGGGGCGGCATAGCTCAGTGGGTAGAGCGGTCGTCTGGCAATCGGAAGGTTGCAGGATCGATCCCCGGTCCTGCATACAGCATGTCGAGGTGTCCATGAGCAAGACACTTAACCCCTAACTGCTGCCCGAGCGCCATATGTTGGCAGCTCACTGCTCCTATACAATAGGTTGGGTCAAAAATGCAGATAAATCCAAATTTCCCCTTGTGGGACTGATAAGGGAATCCTTTCTTTCTTATCAGCATGGGGCTGTCTATCTGCATATAATTACCATTAGGCCCCCACTATAGAGGATTCATTGCAGTGATTGATCTGAAATCTGGTTGACCCTTTTTACTTGTGCATT
>OMLC01091968.1:0-12992 GCA_900302585.1 Regalecus glesne | reverse complement strand
TGAACTGAGAGGTGAGTGTGTGTGTGTGTGTGTGTGGGGGGGGTCATACCCCAGTAGAGGTGGGGGTGTGGCAGCACTGAGCCACTGAGTGGTGGTGGCTTCACAAGCCCAAGACCCACAGGAGGGAAAGGCGTAAACACAACACAACAAAACAAACAAATAGAAACAAAAGGAAAACCTGCATCTCGGCCGGGGGGAAGCGGTCCTCGTCTCCTGTAATGTTTACTGACAGAGTGCGGCGACAGCAGCCATTGACATGTAAATTGGAGGGAGAGCGACGAGAAGAGGAGCCGCTGCGCTGCGCAACCAAACTGTTCCCCACTGAGTCCCTTTCTCCACCCGGAACCTTTGTTTGTTTTCTTTTTTCCCCTGCCGGGGATCCAGCGACAGACAGACCGGAGTAAAGAACAAGGAGAAGAAACACGTTGTTTGCGCAACCCGTTTGATTCCCCGGATCACTTCGGCCGACTTTTTATACAGCCTGTTACCGGCATAAATCCGTCGAATTTCCTCCAGAACTGAACACGTTCCCCCTTCCCGACAGAGGACGAGTGGAATTAAAAGTTAACCCACCACCACCGCCGCTTATCAGGTTTGTTCCTCTGTCGATGTTGTTGGTGTTTCGGGGTCTTTGTCGTGACTTCCAAATTAGACAGCTCAATGGGTTGTGAGTATGATGCAGAAACATTGTATGGGTTTTATTTATTCTCTCACCTGATCCCCCTAACGAGAGAGAGGGGGGGTGGAGAGGTCTGCCATGTTACCTTGTGCATGTGACATTGGCAAAGAAATCAGAAACACTGGAAATACAAGAGCTGCTTAATGCAATTATGCAATCTGGGGCAAAGTACCCAGATATCCGTTACCAGATGGGCCGCAGCCAGCTGAGCCTCTCACAAGATAGGAAAGTAAAGGGGAAACTCCTCACAGGAGCAAGCGGTGGTACGAGGGTCAACCTGAATTTAACACCACTTAAATGTTATAGAGGTGGTCGTGAATAATACATAGGCAGCTATTCTGGGGCGGCATAGCTCGGGGGGTAGACGAGTTCGTGTATTAATCGGAATATTGGTGGTTCAATTCCCAGAAAGCATGTTGAAGTTTCATTGAGCAAGAGACTGAACCCCTAACTGCTCCCGTGCATTAGAATGAGTTAAATGCAGAGGACAAGTTACATTGTAAGAATACAATGACCAAATAAAGAGTCTGATTCATAATACATGATTATATTGTTATTGTATATTATACATAGTAAGCTGCTATTCTGGGGCAGCATGGTTCAGGATGCAGGACATTTATCTAGTAATCAAAAGATTGACGGTTCAATCTCCGGCCCCTGCAGAAAGTGTCTTTGAGCAAGATAAATAAGGTTTAATTGCTTGGGACAACAGATGAAAATAAGCCTGATGGCAAAATCCGGTGTGTACTTACATTCTAGATGTTCATGAATATGTACCGCCCTTATTCAATAAGTTATTATGATCAAATTATCATTATCAAATGTGTTGCTATAACATTCCGATATCTCCTCAATTCGCTAAGCTAATTGGAGAAACTTGGGTTACTAACCTAGATTAGAGCTTGCGAATGGATCGATGTTATGTTTTGTTGTTTTACTAATTGTGACACGTAAAACGGGCCTCTCGCAGTGGTACTGCATCAGGGTGAAATTCAGATGTTATCTCATGATGCACAGTTTTTGTGTCTGTGATGATGTAAATCTATGACCTCTATGTCACGAAATAGTCTCAAGTATCTCACAGAAGCACAAAACGAGGGGAATCGGTTCATCGAGACATATCCGAGAGAAGGTTAGAATTTGACAGTTAAAGTATTGGTGGGATTTGATGCTTTATGTGACAAAACATCAACCAGAATTTGACTCGAGTTTTCAGCATAATTCACGGACTACAACAAGGTTACATTACCATCATCTGTTGTTGTTGGGATATTAACTACTCAACGGTGTTAAAATGTGTGCCTTGGGGCACCCGGGTGACTCACCTGGTAAAGCGTGCACCATGAGACTTATCCCTTTCCACAGTGGCTGGGGTTTGAATCCGACCCAGGCCCTTTGCAGCATGTCATCCTCTCTCTGGCCCCTGCCTTTTCAGTCCCTCTCTTCACTGTGCTATCAATTAAAGAGGGAAAATGGGCAGTAAAATTAATCAGCAGAAAGAGATCTCTTCACGATGAACTTCATGATGAAGGCATTTTTTGCCCTTCAAACCTTCGTCCTGTATCTCAACAGAGACCTTGTCTCATCATGTTTGCATCTACACAGAGAGTGGTCATTTTTATGTCCCCATCAGACCCCATGTTGTGGGAGCGGACACAGACTTAGATGAAGCATGGAGGATTAAGGCTGGATGCTCTTCCTTAAGCCCAGCAGTGGGATCAAACCTGTGACGTCAAGCTCATCACTTGCCAAAGTGTGCATTCTACTACCGCTGGGCTACTGCAGCCCCCCTAAATCAAATCTACACAACTTTTTTTTAAAGGCCTGATTAGAGACCAAGGAGGGGGGTAACCTGTGCCCGTCTGCTGGCGTCCCTGAGGGGCTGATTAGCAGAAGGCTCTGCTTCAGAGGTCAAAGGGCACCAGGTGTGTAATGGGCCCATAATAAGCTGTAATGGAGTCCAGGGGAGCGGGGCCACTTTTAGCGGCACCAGTAAGCACTCTCAATGGATGCCAAGAAATCAATTATCAGGTTTGTCTGTCATATGGAGAGACGGTGGTGATTCTGAGTGTCGGGATACATCAGGTGCAAGTACAGACACGGCAGCGGAGCTTATCCACGAGGAAGTTTTCCGGAGTCGAAATCAACGGTTTCAAAGCTGCTGGGTTTTTTCCCCCTTTACTTTCACTTCTGTTTCAACATGTGCTAAGACTCTGAAATATTCATTTCATGTCAGATCTGTGATCACCAGTATCCAAATGGAATCAGATTAGAATTTGAAAGTCAGCCTCAGGTGGTGATTTAATTAGACAGATCCTGTAGATTAGCACACTTATTTGTCACAGCATTGCTGCATGGCGAGATATTAAAGGGACAAGCGAATGACTTGGTGGCACAAGAAAAGAGTCTTTTCTTCAGTCTTTTTTGTGTTGTGGGGGCTGAAAAAAAACCTTTTAGACGTACCTTGAAACAATGAACTCTGGCTGCTCTCTGCAGCCTGCTGTCCGTTTCTGATTTCTTTCTTCTTCCCAGCATAAAAGATTTAAGGCTAGACAAATGCTGGTTGTTTTGTCATCCCTTTCAAGAGAAACGTGGAAGGAGATAAGGGTCTCCTCTGCTTTGGATCTTCCACCCGTAAACGGACATGTTTGGAGCTCTCCAGCTGGAGACTGGCGGACCCACAAAGCGACACCCCCCCCAACCTCTGCTCCAATTTAAGTTTATGCATGTGCTGCGGTAGCTAAGCGGCAGAGCGAGCGCTATGGGTACTGATGAGCCAAAGGTCATGGGTTCGATCACAATGGGGAGCATCAGGAAGGGCATCTGGTCTTAATCCCTCAGGCTCCGTCTAAGTGTGTCCACCCCCACAACCTGTGGACTAATCATGCCATGAAAAACAGACCCCTCATATGTTCATCTGTGCATGTCTTTGTGTTTGTGCATGCATGTCTGATAGTGCTTGTAGGCTAATTGACATTGTCCATATGCAAGTATGTGCGAATTTAAGTGGCTCCTTGAGTGAATTTACATTGTGTTAGTGTCTACTTGTGTGTGCCAATACCATCTAGTTCGGCCTGGTTGTCTGCTCGGCCCAGCTCCATCCGTCTGCTATCAACTGCCCCTGATGCTAGTCTGAAAAAACAAACACACTATAAATACATGAAGTGTTGTGGGTGGGTAGTTCTCTGGAAAGGCTGTGTGCCTGTCAGGTGAATTGTGAGCTTGGTATTACCCGCGGGAGGTGATGGCGGGTCTCATTGTAGGACACCACTAAGAGAGAAGCCGTCTCTCTCCGGAGCACAAGGGGCCTTTTCTGCTCAGCGGTCCTGGACAATGACCCAGGCCTGAGCAGATGATTATGATTAGCAGATTGGTCAGGGTCCTCAGGCTCTGCAGCATTTACAGAGGATTGCTGCGCGGTTATACAGCGAGACCCCACAAAGCTGTTTCAGTACACTGCAAAAAATACCAGTCAGGACAAATGACTTCATTTTCTACAGAAGCTTTAAATATCACCAGCCTAAACATGCCAGTGGGATGTGTGGATTCCCCCTGTTCTACATGCATTCCCCCCGTTTTGCTATGAGAAGAGCATTGCAGCCTTGAAGTTTCAAAAGGCACTTCACTCCTCTGGATTAGAGGGTGATGACCTTCTGAAATAGGCCCTTTTTTTGCTGTATATTTTTTAAAGAAAAAGCTGTATTTATTTGTCATGCTACATACGTATGATAATATTTGTTCTCAGCATTCAACCCATCGTACTGTACAGGAGTAATGAGCAGTCACAGCACCTGGAGAGCAGTCAGGGGTTTAGTGTCTTGCTTAGGTAGACTTGGACATACTTTCTGCAGGTGCAGAGTATCAAGTGGTGCCAAAACGGCGACAAATGTTCTCAGCAAGTCACAAAATGAACCAGCTCATTCAAAAAGCGCGCCGGAGTGTCCTTGAGCAAGACACTGAACCGTTAACTTCTCTCTGGGCACTGCAGCTGCTCACTGCTCCTGAACAACAGGATGGGTTAATTCTGAAGGATATGTTTCATTATAGGAAAAATCATGACTGAATGAAGTGGTCTCCCCTTCCTTCCTTTCCTTTGACTGGAGAAAACGCTTGAACCAAGTTGACTCCTGTTGGAGGAACGTGGACTTCTTTCACCGCTGTGGCTTGTCAAAAAAATAAGATTATAGACTGTGGTAGATTACAATGAATTACTTCAACACAGGCAGTTATTTTAACACGTACATGCACCACCATCGAAGCGATTAGCTGTCGGACTGTTTCTCCCGGGGTTAGGATCTCAACATGTAAATGGCACCGAGGCCTTCTGGATCGACGTGGTGTACTCGCCTGTAAAGTAGCAAAACGAGATTATCCTCAACTCGGCATTTACAGCAGGGAAATATGTGGGCATAGATCCAAGAAACGGGTTCAGCAGGAGTGCACTTGGCCTATTTTGTGCTCGGATCACTGATTTTAGGTGTTGAGGAGATGGCGTTGCTCACCGTCTTCTCAGGGCAACATGGCATTACTGCTATCATGGCTGATCATAGTCTCAACCTGAGTCCTGGGCCAGATATTAAGACGGGCCATCACATCTGGTCACCCGTCCATCACACGGACCACAGAGAATATTCATTTCTAGCTTCTGCCCATAAAGCCAGAAGCTTGCCTTGGAAAATAATTGTCGTAAACATCTGCACTGATTTGTTTGGTTATAATATCTACAACCAGCTTTGAGTAAGCACATGGGTATCAGTGATTCTCTCAGCCCAACCACAGTAGTACTAGAAATAGATGCTGGGATTAGCGAGTGGCTCAAAGTGATGTTTTAATCCAGTTCTTATTTTACTCTATCTGCCCCTGCAGGACTAGTGTGGGAAATGACAGATGGCTTGCTTTCAAGTGTAAGACAGAATTGCGTGCATGTGTGTGTGTGTGCGTGTGTGTGTGTGGGCCGGGGGTGTGTGTGGATGTGTGACTCTCATTCTACATCACTGGTGGTCCCTCTGACTAAAAAGGTGTCTTCTCAGGAAACTATCCTGAGCAGGCATTCTCGTTTTCAATAACAACCTCACAACCCGTTTCTCATCCATGTGCACCACACGCACACTCAAAGGACCTGCCCCTGGGCAGCATGGTGCTGCAACCCAGGACCTTCATGCTGTGAAGGTCCTGGGTTTGAATCCTGTCCCAGGTCCTTTCTGTGGTGAGTTTGGATGCTCTTCCTGGGTCTGCATGGGAATGTAGAGAACACATTTCTTTTGCATGTATGTGCAATGACAATTAAAGCTTTTTCATATACAGGACCTCTAATGTTAGCCAGTGAGCAGCTCCATTGGAGCCCTTGAGGGTCAAATGCCTTGCTCAAGGAGAACTTGGTAAGAGTCATTTTTTGGCAGAGGGGTCAGTACGATATCCCAGTGACACAGCTCTATGACAATCTTCTATAAACCACCACTGCTCCCTCTGTCTCTGTCTAGGGATCCGGGATCATCACTTCAATAGTAGCATGACCTCGGTTAAAATTGCTCCCATTTTATTTCTAGATAGGGGACAGGGGCAGCATAGCTCAGGAAGAAGGGTGGTCCTCTAGTAATCAAAAGATTGGTGGTTTGATCCCTGGTCCTTGTAGAAAGCATGTTGAAGTGTCCTTGAGCAAGACCTGTGACCTGTCCAGGGTGTACAGGTTGTACACTTTTGTGCAATGGGTACTAGGATGGGCTACAGCATCACTCTACGACCCAAATTCAGATAAGCAGTTGACAACAGACGGAGGGAAGAACGGGGGGCACTTCAGGCACGATCCTGCACTGAGGTGTCCCACCAAGCCAAGAATAAACCAAACAACCACAGCAATGAGGACAGGACAACTTTTCCCAAGAGAGAAATGGAAAGAATGATTAGAAAGCAAACAAGTGGGTGTGTTATCCACTTGGAGGAAGATTCCTAGTTTATTTATAGGGCTAGCCTTAATTGCCTTCAGCTGCCCCTGAATAACAAGACACGGGGAGAGAGAGAGACAAAACAAAAGGAAGAGAAAACACAAAGTAGGGGCACATATAACAGTGATCTTACTGGTTCTTGCCGCTCTATCGGTGGCCCATTTAAAAGCTGCAGCATCTCAGGTTTCCCATGGGGGTCTTGTTTAAATGTGATCAGCGAAAGCATAGCTGAATGCTGAGCAGCATGCGAGCCCTTCACCGTGGTACTCTACGCTGAGGCTGGATTGGCTTGAGGAAAGGAAATCTCATTAAACTCCTCTTTGGGGGTCAACATTTGCTCTTTGCATGGTCTTAATGGAGACACAGTAAACCCAGATTGTATGCAGATACTCCCAACAGAGGAAGAGCATTGTTTACCCTGACCCTGTTTACTTACCCTGTTTGGGTAAGATTAGTGGGATGATTGGTGGTTCGATCCCCGGTTCCTTTAGCAAATATGTCAAAGTGTCCTTGAGCGAGACACTGAACCCTTAACTGCTTGGGACATAAGAGGAAATTCACCCTGTGGCTGTATCTGGTGTATTTATATTCTACATGTTCATTCATATGCACTGCCCCATAAAGGAGGTTATTATTAGTGTTAGCGTTATTACCATGCTGTATGCCCTGGAGGCAGCTCGATACCCTAGAGGTATTTTCACATGATTGTGGGAAACGCAGCAATAAAGGGAGAGAAGATGACCCACATACCAGGTGGGCAGCACCGTGCCTCAGAGCGCTTGTGTTGATGTTGAGTTTAACCTTGCTGCACAGAGGTGACGCCATGCGTGTTAATGGAGCCATAGTGCCTGTCTGTCTCAGGTGGAGGTGAGTGCCCTGTACAGAGGAAATGAGCAGAAGAAGAAGCTTCATCTATTTGTCATTGTACATATATATACAGCGAAATTCGTTCTCTGCCTTCAACCCATCCTATTGTATAGGAGCTGTATGCAGCTGCAGCACCTGAGGAGCAGCTCGGGGTTTGGTTTCTTGCTCAAGGACACGCTTTCCTCAGTGGCTGGGGTCCGATCCACCTATCCTCAGATTACTAGATGACCGCCCTACCTCCTGAGCTATGTTGCTATGTGAAGCCTCTTGAACAAGATCTCTTTTCAGCCTAGTGTGGCGTTCGGAGGTTTTGGCCTCACACGCGTAGATCTTTGATGCCAGGTGTCGACCACCGGTTAATGAGCTCCTCGAGGGGAGCTGATTTGTGTAGAGGAGCAGTTTCAAAGCTCACTTTCTAGGCAGGCTCAGCAATCTATTCTGGCCGGGGAGGACGTATGATGTAATGCAATATGCATGATCTTGGTTTCAAGAGGGAGTGTAGCTACAACACTTTAAAGGATGCAGAGATATAGTAATCGGCTGTGTTGTGTTAATAAGTCTTTCTGCAGCCTTTGTGCACATGTCGGGACCTCTGTGCACATGTTAGATCTCTAACAGACACCTGTAACATGCACGGGCTGGGGATTTAACAACTACTCAGCAGGGCAGGACTTGATTATCTTCAACAGACTGTGGTAGCTGACAAATCCACAAATTCACCAGCAACTTTTAGCCATTTGGCTAACCAATAACGGCTGGGTTTCTTCCTGCGGTTGGCAGAGTAGCTGAGGTTTTTTAGTTCACCAGGTGTTTTTTTTCCTTGTTTGTCTTATACTCTTAAATCTATCCATCCATGGTCAACCGTTTATCCAAAGTTGGGTCGTGGAGCCATTCCTTTCCATTCCTCAAGGACACCTCGACATGCTCTCTGAAGGAACGTGGGATTGAACCATCAATCCTCTGTCTTCTGCTCTGTAGCAGTCAACTTTAATATTGGGTTAACAATCCTCAATGGGCAAAAAGACATCTGTCCCGAAAAAGGTTTGATGCCTCAAAATTTTAGACAATTTTTATGGATGATTTTGTTTGGGTCACCAAACCAAGAATATATACTTGGGTTGGGTGTTGGCAGTTAAATTCCTACCATACCCCGGATATCAAGCGCTCTGCTGCATCTTTAGAAGAAACACACTGGGCTCTCTCACGTGTCACGTGGAGAAGCTCAACAGCTCCAGGGTGATGCTGACCTCTCGTCTCTACTAGGATGACTTCTGCATCCCGTTTCGTGTCGAATGGACCACACCATATGAGTCATCAACCTCAGTGGAACAATGCTGCTTGCCCGGCCAATCTTCTCTCAAGTTTCCTGTGAGAAAGAAAAACAAAGTTGATCTTTAAAATTTGGATCAGCAATTTGATGAAACAAAACTGAATAACACCAACAGAAACATCTCCAAACAATGATAGCTTGAGCAAAAAGCCGTCAGATTGCCGTGTTGATCACACGTAGGATGCTCTGACAGGAGCGGGTGAACCAGTCACAAGGAGTGTATGGGGACTTATTCACAGCAGTCTTTAGTGGAAGGGAGAGATTTCCAGCTCACAGGAAGATGCGGCCTTTAAGCTACTGATTAAACTGTTTTGGATGGGTCTCCGCATCCTGCTCCCAAAGACATCCACCACAGGCTCCACAGAGAGGCGATGTGTAATGATCAATGTGACTGAAACCAAACGTAAGCAGGCTGCCAAAGCAAACTGTAATCCAGAATGGATAATATGCAGGTTCAGCTACGTTTGTATGCTGCGGGTATATTTTCAAGGGAGAAAGTATTCAGATGTGGGATCAGGAGGTTGAGCAGTTGTCTAGTAATATGAAGATGGATGGTTTCACCTCCTGCCCCTGCAGAAAGCATGGCAAAGTGTCCTTGAGCAAGACCTTGACCCTCTAACTGCTCAAGCCCTGCAATGGAATGGTGACCTGTCCGGGGTGTTTCTCTACCTTTTACCCAATGAGTGCTGATATGGGCCACAGCATGACCCCACAACCTGCTGATTTTGTTTCTTCAAGCTAGCTGAATGGTATATGGACTCGTTTTTATATAGCGCTTTTCTAGGTAGAGTGTGCACTTTGGGAAATGACGAGCAAGAGGCTGTGGGTTCAAACCCACCACAGGGCTTCAGGAAGGGCATGTGGTCTTAATCCCCCAAGCCCCATCTAAGTCTGTGTCCACCCCCACAACGTGAGGGCCAATCATGACATGTAAAAATGGACCTCCTGCTGGTCTAGTGGTCCCTCAAAACGCTTCACAATGTATCCCCACATTTACAGAGGATAGCAGATTTACGCTGGATGCCTTTTGCTGATGCCCAGCGATGGGATCAAACTCATTACACCTGACTTTGAGGCTACTTTGAGCTACCACAGCCCCTTAAGAGCGGTGTTGATCAGAAAAAAACTCGTTTAGCACATGGATGGAGCCAATACGTGATTGGAGATTTTACTTTCTGGATTTAGTTTTCACACCTTTATCCATAAGTTAGGATCTCTAAAACCCTGGCGTACTGCAAGATAACATGCCATTGTTCATGGTGACCTATGCTATTTTTTGCAGACAGATGCAGACTCCTGACAATCTGGAAAATCAGCCATCAAATCGGGGCTTATGATTTTCCTTAAAGTCATGTCAGCTTGTTCCTCCCGTTTTTTAAGATCCAGTGCAGCAGCGAACATAATTAGGGCAGCTGATGTGATTAGGAAAGAACAAAGCTGAGGAGGAATGAATCACTGCCAGTAATGGGATGCTTCCCATTGTAGTCCAGCTTGTCTGACCGGCCTGCTGACCCCTGTCTGACCTGTGAGACTGTCCTGCAGGCGGAGGTGAAGAGAGACATAAAGATCTGGGTGTGGCTGAGCCCTCCCATCTCTGTGCTGGTTCAGAACCTCCTACATGACAAACACACCCTCCCCCCTTCCCTCCCCACGGCCTGATGGGACGTCCTACTGCCAGGACACAGCATGGTTAAAACAGCCCAGATGTATTTAAAGATACAGTCTGCAATGACATCCATCTCCACGGCTATGTGGAGGACTGTGACAACACCAGCACCCTACTGACAGCCAGAAACATGACCTGTCTCGACATCGGGTCAATGTCGTGTATTGGTTTGAGGAACAGAGACAGCTGAAAACCTCATCAGGAAGTGAAGGTGATGTGGGGCGGCGTGGCTCAGGGCGGTCGTCTAGTAAGTGGAGGATCGGTGGTTTGATCCCCGGCCCTGTAGAAAGCATGTCAAATGGCCTTGAGCAAGACACTTAACCCCTAGCTGCTCCTTAGACAGTGCAACTGCTCCAGAGCAATAGGATGGGTTAAATGCAGAGAACACATTTCATTGCATCCATGTAAAATAAAATCAATAAAGCTTCCTCTTCTGAAAATTTCGGTCTGCATGAGGCGGCTCGCTGTTTTCCAGCATCAGGCTTGTTTTCAGTAAGAGGTCTCTGAGGGCCTCCTCACTTAAGCCATGTGAATAGCGAGGGCTTGGCATTTCTTGTCTTTTGAACGGCGTCCCGAGTTCCTGAAGGTTTGCACAAAAGCCCCGTTGCCTAGCTGCGTGCGAGGAGCCCAGCTCTGCAGGTCTTTGTGTGTGTCCGACAGAGCAGACCTCTTCTGGAGATTCAACAAGAATGCAGCCAGGGAGAGCGAGGACACACACACATTCACACACCCTTTCCCTCCTGGCCAGTTTAATTTCATCCAATTCTGTTGTCAGGGGGGGGAGTCATTCAGATGTTACCATAATGCATTAGCACCCTGTTTTTGTAGCTCAAGAGAAATGGACCCCTCCAGAAGGGTGAGGATGGGGGCGGGTGCATTTTTTTGCATTATTTATTTTGGGGTGGTCTGCTATTTTGTCTGTCTGTGAACGGTCGATCAAAACGTAACTCGTCTGGTTAACCGCTGACTTCTTGTAACCCATTTCAGTTGTTTTTAATTCCGCTGGGAACATGAGCAGAAGTTCATAATACTGACCTCGCAGGGGTTTTCCTTGTTCTGCTGGCAACAAACTACAACTGACAACCTGATTTTACTTGTTCACTTTGTAGAGTCAGTAAAGAATTTGAAGGTCAGTTGGCATTTCAGTCCTCTGCTGTGTTATTCTGGAGGAATATCTCCTCTCTAGTACTAGAAACGTGAAGTTGTTATTAACATTTCATGGGTTATATTCCCAGTGATGTGTAAAAAGCTTTCAATTTGAGTTTCCATTGATGGCAATATTTTGACCAATTATGTTTCTAGTTTTTGTGGGGCTGACATAGCTCAGGAGGTAGGAGAAAGTGTCAAAGTGTCCTTGAGCAAGACAATGAACCCCTAACTGCTCAAGGCTTTCGCCCAAGGAGCACTGGGGTAGACTCCAGCATGATCGCACTATGGAATAGCAGCTGAAGATGGACAGATAGACATACTACTGATACACACATGTGCAAGTCCATGGACACTGGGATGCATCCAGGACATTACCTGGGCCCCTGTCCATAGGGTCAGCGGTTGTGTCAGGGAGGCCATCCAACATGAACTGCTGGCAAATCAGTATGCGGATTGACAAGACCATACTGGATCAGTGGAGTCTCCATGCAGGAGGGGTCAAGCATGTGTTAACAGCAACCGCCATTGCTGCTGTGCCTTCACAGGGTACCAATGGAAGCTGTAGAATTAGCTGTGGTGACCTCTGAGAAACAGGGAACAAGCCGAAAGAAGAAGAAAAAGATGTATAAGTGATACAGAATCGGTTAAAGGATATTCATATTGTATAAAGTACTTCTCTGCACAACTAAGAAACATAGCATAACTAGCCGTGGATAAGTAACAGACGCTTATTTCAGAATCTGTTGAAAGGTTGATAACTGTGAAAAATAGTGCATTCCTCCTCTGGATTCTTTTATATGCACCAGTGGCATCATAAATCCACCTTGGTGATATCATCTGTGCAGTATTAGGCTATTCTCTTCCTCCCTCTCTCTGTGCTGTGTTTCCAGACATGACAGAAGCTGTCATTACAGCCCTTGTAGATTAGTCTCAGGGGATCAGATCGGACATGCCTCTTCCTCTGCAGTTTGTGGCTGAACAATGGTGGTTCACAAGAAAAGGTTTGTTTTCACTGTGCTCACATCCTTGGGGAAGGCCGCACTACGGGTTAATAGATTCTCTCAGGTTTCCAGTGTTGTGTGTTTGTCCTTACGATGTCCACACACCATCAGGAGAACTGGCTCACTTCAAACGTGCTAATCCTTTTCATGGGTCATTACTGATTATACGAACTTACCCCGGTGAGTCAGTGGGAAGGTAGCTTGACAGTGCAGGGGTTAAGACAGGCGCCTTGGTAGATGGAAAATGCGATTTTGGTGGGGGATTCAGCCACGTCGAGGCTCACAGAAAGCCTGAGATGACTCTGGGATTAGAGGCACCGGCAGGGATCTCCACATTAATCTGGAGACAGACTGTGAG
>OMLC01091967.1:0-11849 GCA_900302585.1 Regalecus glesne | reverse complement strand
TATAATAGCAAAATATAGAAAGAGCCTGCTAGGTACGTGTAATTGCCATGGCTTGATTCAGAAGCTGTGTATAGTTCATACTAGGGTTGTGACAATGAATGAAATACTGCCGTCATGTGACGCCTACTGCGGGGTTGAGCACATTATCGCCATCACTCCATTTTTTGGGGGGGGGGGTTCTTTTTTCATGGTGATGTAAAGGACATTGATTAGTAGAGGATAAACACTTGAGTCTAACAAATCAAGGTCCTTAGCAAAGATGATTGGTTGACTAATAGAATCAAGTGTCTAAGTGCTTGGATGGAACAAAGACCAGCACTCACACTGGCTCTTGCTGAATCACTTTGGACATCCCTGTGTAAACCTTCCCTTGCACTCTTGCTGCCCACCATTCCTATATAATAGGATGGGTTAAATGTAGAGAATAAATTTAATTATATGCATGTATAACGATACAATAATGTCTTCTTCAAATCAAACCCTGCCCACACCCTCTTCTTCATTCCCCATTACTTTGAACAGTTGACCCAAGTATTTATACAAATGCACCTTCCTCACCTCTCTTTGTATCTTTACCATTCCGCTGTCCTCCCTCTCGTTCATGCATACGCATTTCATCTTTCTCCTTCTGACTTTCACTCCTCTTCTCTACAGTAAGCACCTCCACCTCGCCAGACTCAACTCAACATGCTCCCTAATTTCAGTACAGATCACAATGTCATCTATGACCATCATAGTCCATGGAGACTCCTGCTTGACCTCGTCCGTCAACCTGTCCATCACCATTGCAAACAAGAAAGGGCTCAGAGTTAATCCTTGATATAACCCCACCTCCACCTTGAACCCACCTGTCATTCCTAAAGCACACCTCACTACTGCCATGCTCGTACATATCCTGCAAACCTGCACCACTCACATACTTCTTTGCCACTGCCAAGTTCCACATACAGTACCACAACTCCTCTCTCGGCACCCTGTCAAAGGACTTTCTCTAAATCTGCAGGGACACAATGTGACTCCTGACCTCTTTATCTCTCCATCAACATCCTCAAAGCAAACATTGCATCAGTGGTGCTCTTTGGTAGTATGAAACCCTACTGCTGCTCACTTATCCTCACCTCTCCTCTTAGCCTAGTTTCCACTACTTTCTCATATCTACATACTGTGGCTGATCAACTTTATACCTCTGTAGCTGCTACAGCTCTGCACATCTCCCTTATTCTTGAACACTGGTACCACCAGTATCTTCTCCACTCCTCAGACATCCTCTCACTTTGAAAGATTGTGTTGAAAAATCTAGTTAAAAACGTCACTGCCATCTCTCCTAAACACCTCCATTGCTCCACAGGTATGTTGTCTGGGCCAGTAACCTCTTCATTCTTGAGCCTCTTCATAGCTGCCCTCACTTCCTCCTTGCTAATCCACCGCAATTCCTGATTCCCTGTCCCCACATCATATAACTTTTCGGTCATTTTCTTTAATCAGCACCTCAATGTAATCCTTTCACCTTCTCAACACTCTCATTTTTCAGCACATTTTCATCAAAATCTTTCATTGTCCTAACCTGTTGCAGATCCTTCCCATCTTGGTCCCTCTGACTAGCCAATTGGTACAAGTCCCTTTCTTCTTTCTTAGTGTCCATCCTCTCATGCATCTGGCCATATACATTTTTCTTTGCCTTCACCACCTCTCTCTTCTCCTTATGCTGGACAAAATAGATGCAAAAGACAGAAGCATAAGCAGAGTTAAACTTTCCTTTCAGGTACATATGGTGAACATACTTCTCTTATGTGGTAGTGCCCATACAGTTGACACTGGCTGCTACATATTATTTGATTCAAAAGGGCAACAAATCTAGTTCCAAAACTCACATAATATGTCACCTAATTGGACACCTAAACATGCTCCAGTATCCTTTGTACCTTGATCCTATGTACTTGTACGTCGCTCTGGATAAGAGCGTCTGCTAAATGCCTGTAATGTAATGGACAATTTTTATTTTGAGCCGGACGGCATTGGGCAGCCAGAAAATTTGGGCAAGGTGATATGGAGGTAGGGTTATTGGGGTATACTGCAAAATCATGGAGATCTGTTGCTTTTTCACTGTGGTAAAGAAAAAACCCATACCATCACAGCCCTAGTACATACATTAACACAGAGGGACCTTAATAAGTTTTTGTGTACAAAAAAAGAAATAACTGCCCATTTAAAAACCGTTTTCACCTGCTGCTTGTCATTTCTCGGACTAATGAATTTGGGTAGGTGTTGAGATGAAACTGCAGTGGCTAGTGGTTGACCAGCACCATACAAACCACTGGTGTAGCTGTGCCTTTAAACTCCAACAACATGGCCTGAGACAACTGATGTCCACCCAATACTGGCAGCTCTATCTTATTTTAGCTTTTTTAAACTAGCCAGCTGATGTAATGCCAGAAATACTTGACATATAGGATGTTTCTAGAAAGGCAATGACTAAAAAAATGCATGAACATTTCAACTTTTAGTGGAAGGACTTTGCATTGTTTGCCAGGATGATAATCACTATGACTTCACCAGGTATCTCACATCAGCAGTGCAACAATACTGACACAGTGGTGGGTACTCTACAGTAAATAGCATAGTTGCTACTATGATGAATTCTCTTGAAATTTAATTTTTCACTATTTCAACCCCCCTCCCCCAGAAAAAATAAAACAATGGGAACTAAAACTGGGATTTTAACTCAAAAATTATTCAGCCTTTCATTTCTGCAGTACTTTCCTTAACACTCCTATAGTCATGTTTATTAGAAGGGAAAAAGAAAAAGGTGACGGCTTTACTAACATATCACCCAAATCTCATCAAATCTAGACAGTCTGAAGCAGAGATTCTTTGCACACTGCTGAGAATGCATGCTTTACTGAGGCCTTTGTTCCAATATTCTGGCACCTTTAAATGTAAAAATTGTTTTGATATTGATACATGATTGTTGTCAATTGTCAACCGTGTGATCACTGTGTTGTTTCCAATGTTAGTGGGGAGTAAAACGCAGCACTTGATATTCAAATGGAACAATGGAATATAATAAAGATATTCATTGGAATGAATTCAATTTCAATTATTGTGTCTGTGCACGTGTTAAAAGTAAACAGATCTAAGGTACATTTAGCTGTGGGGTTGTTGTAAAGGGGAATGAGGCAAGCTGGGAGTGAGCAATATGAGAAGACTAAAACCTCTTAACAAAATAATATGAGGAAACGCATGTAAACACACTCACACACTCCTATATGGAGACAATTCTGAACTCTGATCACACATTATGGCAGGTCTGCCGATTGTTTGTGGAGCTCTGCAGCCAGAAACCACCACTCTTCTGCCCCTCCCCCCTCTCTTTATCTCTCTTCTTTCTCTCACTAAAATAGCTTTAAGGTGTGTTTAGGTTGGACTTTAACCCCTCCGCCTATTTCGTCTCCTTGGCAACCGACTAGACTTCCCTTAATTTGTATCTTCTCAATCCCAAGTGCTGCAGCAGTTTTGCCTGTTTGCCCCTAATCATAGAGCCTGTTGCCATGGCGAAATATTTGAATAAGCTCTGCAGATCGTCTTCACCTGACAGACCTGAAGTGCCAGTTTTGTGTCAGCTTGCGTGCATGCGTCAAAATCGTGCGTTCTTTTGTTCAGCTCCTTTTGTTTATCATTCTCAGAATTTATCATAATTCCTTTCCTATACCCTCCCCTCTTTTTAATTCCCTCCCCCTTACTCCATTGGGAAGGATCTCCCATTTTCCATTTTTATCCCTTTCTTAAAGAGAGCTCTTTTTGTCCATTATCTTATCGACAAATAAGCCTCACGGCTCCCAAAAGCTCTGGCTGTGTTTAGAGGACGAACCGCATGTGGCATACTGATATGGGCCTCACACTACAGGGACTCCTGTGGTGGCGGTACGCTGCACTCAACTGGTGGATGTAGAACCACTGGTACAAAAGAATATAAAAACTAATAAGTCAGTCATTCAATACATAACTCAGCTGCAGTTTGCCTGACTTCAGATCCCACAGGATCACGCCATTCTCCTTACCATAGGAGACCAGATTTAGGAGTGTGTGGGCATCATTGTGTAAGATGATTGAGGGTTAGGGAGTCACGTAACTGGTGTGCTCCCTTTTAATGAACATCACTGAATTTGACAGCACAAGTATGAGGGTATATACTCTTGAATAGGATGCCAGCACATGTTTTCTGCATTACACAGATGCTCTAAGAGCTGTTTTAGTCCTTTCGGGCATCTCGGACAACAAAATACTTTTACCTATTAGATCCTGTTTGCAGATCATTCTTCTTTTTATTGTTAATAAAGTCCCTGTCTTTGCTAAAGTGCTGTAAAAGATGTGAAAGGTTAAAAAAAAATAAAGTTGAATCAGTTCATCTGGACACAACATTTAGTTGGAGAAACTTTTCATCACTCATCTAAGTGACTTCTCTGGCTGCCGACAGTGGCTGAGGAAGGGGAGAAATCCCACATTAAACAGCCCCTGGTTAAGTGGGGTTATCCTAACTGGTTGCTTGTCAAAAGCAAAGAAGCTCCTCAAGGGCCTCCAATTGCGTAGGGGGTTAAGGCGATGTTTAGCGCATCCCTGCATCATGCAGTTGAGTGTTCAAATCCCAGCTGTGCTGTTTCCAGCCCCTGTCAGAGGTCCATATTTACTGGGGCATAATTGGCTAACCCTCACATGGGTATAAGGGTTAGGTTGGATAAAGGAGTCTAGGTTCACTAGTGTCCCCCTCTGGGTCGTCCGTGAGGTCGTGGTTAAGTGAACAGAAAGTACTCTGCTTCGTTCTTTTCCAACGGCCAACCACTGTTCTTTCTTTCACGCGACTTGGAGGAGACACATACTACGACTTTCTCCTCCCTTTCGACATTCTAGAGGGGTATCAAAAAGTGACAGCCATAGGCAACTTGGGGAATTCAGGTGGGGAAAAAAGGGATTAAAAAAAAGATGTTGGCAAAATCCAAAAAGTTATCCAGTGTTGCTGTAATGCATCAGCGATATCTATTGAAACTCACTTCAACCAATCTAGAAATATATAGGATATTGGAGATGCAAGGGCCGCTTTACCCGAGATAAGAACAAAGGAGTAAGGTCAGCACACAGGAATACTCCCAAAATTGGGGGTAATGTTTTAATCACAGGGGCGGCACAGCTCAGTGGATAGAGCTGTTGTCTGGCGATCGGAAGGTTGCAGGTTCAATCCCTGCATCTGCAGATGGGTTCGTTAAAGTGTCCTTGAGCAAGACACAGTTCCCCCAATTGCTCTGCCCTGTGATGGACAGGCAATTCTTCAAGGGTTTATCCCCACCTTTCGCCCAATGAGAACTGAGATAGGCTCTAGTTCCCCCACAACCTGACTTCGGATAAGCAGTTGACAATGGAGGGATGTTTTAATCAATTAGATCATGATTGCAGAATAAATGTATCCTGTTATTATTGTAGCTCAGCAGGTAGAGCAGTCGTCTGGTGATTGGAAGGTTGCAGGTTCAATTCTGGCACTTGCAGAGAAGCATGTCAAAGTGTCCTGTTCCCCTATCTGCTCTGCGATTTACTAGTGACCTGCCCAGGGTGTTTCCCAGCCTTTCGCCCAGTGAGCACTGAGATAGGCTCCAGTTCCCCTGCAACCGAGCTTCAGATAAGCAGTTGACAGTGAATGGATGGATTATTTTTCAATTTTTGTCTTGTACCTTAATGTTTCCTGGATATGCACATACTTGGTCTTTACCTGTATCACATAACACTCTTACATCAGCAACTATGAAACGCCTCTTTTTCCTGTTCAAACAAAAAAAAAAGCTTTGGTCAAAAATGCGGGCTCAGTGTGGACAGAAGGCCAAAATGGAGAGGAAAAATATGCATTTTTGAAATTGTCCCCATTAGTGCGGACGTGTATGTTAACTTCATAATGGGATTTCGACATCATTAAATTGCCTCCAACAAGTCGATGCCGCAGCTCTATTTGGCCTTCTAATGAGACGGGTAGAAGCGACCAACGGGGGAGGTTTAGAAATTGGTGATCTCAGTGAACAGACCAAAGGGAGGAGAGCTGAGAGAGAGGAGAGGATGGAGAAGTGATGCTGCTGCTGTATGGGGAGATGTTTTGCAGACATGATCTACATACTTAAAACCAAAAGTACTGACAGATGGGCTATAAAAACTTTTTTTTGCTTGTTTCTGTCTGCTAAGATTCCTCCTCTTGACAGTGAGCTCACCTAGGGAGGTGAAATATTTAGGTACTGTAGCTGAAATATAAGCAAAATATGATTGGCGTGTATGTGAGGCTTTGATTTCTAATTTTCTTCTAATGCCTCCCTTTCATTTAGTTCATTGACACTTGCGGCACACACTTTGATAAGGCCTCACTATTCCTTGATCAATCTATTTTTTGATCAGAAATTCTCTACCTGACCTATGATGCACATAACCCCTCACACTCACTTGCTACACACACACACACACACACACACACACACACACACACACACACACACACACACACACACACTAGGGGTGTCAATCAATTCATGTTAATCAGTAACTGTTATGATAATCTATAAAATTGAAGCATACTTCAGGCTAACAGAAGGTCCATTTGAAGCTTGCTTTAATGCACATATATGTAGTTTTAGAAACATTCATCAATGTGACATATTCTAGCCACTGGATCTATCTCAGTTGGCAGTGTATGGTGTTGAAACCCTCGAAACACCTGATGGTCTCAGGAACACCACTGAAGAGCTTCGGTGGATGTTTCTATACAGATGCAAGTTAAACGTGACCACAATTATTTTTTTCTTTTATTCAATCTCTTTGGATCAGAGCCAGACTGACTCACCATGACGTTCCCTTGGTATTGAGAAATATTGGACAACACAGATTATGTTGCAACGGGCCCCATTCATCAGTCAGTTATGACTCAAAGATAAAACTCATTCATCTTTATATAACACTTCTAGTCTAGCAACCGCTCAAGGTGCTTTAGAATGTATGCCTCACATTTACTTAGCATGGAGAAGTAAGGCCAGATGCCCTTCCTGACACCCCACCGTGAGTTCGAACCCACATCGCCTGAATGGTGCGCTCTACCGCTGAGCCACCGTGGTCTCTTGTACAGACATGTTCTCACACAGCCAGGGGATTCTTTTAGCTCCAAAGACAGTGTGACAGTTGAAGCAAAGCCTGGTGGTTGTTTGTAATTCCTTCTCCCTAACATTTATTGTCCACCTCTTGTAATTAACAATCACCCAGGCTTGCAATAACACGAGTATTAGCCAATTGGTGACTAAAGTCAGGGGTCACGCAGGTTCTAAACCGGTCTCTAAGACAATTATTTTCTAAAATTCCACATGTGTGTAAAAAAATCATTTGTATGTACCGACTATTGATGAATGAGGCCCAATGAGTCGGACTTATAAAGGTAAGACCTTGTTAGAATGGCATATGAAAGCACCTCTGGAGCTTTAAGCTAACCAAACTGTGGCAGGACCTCCAGCCAAGCTATTCTCCTCCACCAGTCACGTTAGCAGTTGAACAACCATCTGTAGTTCTATTCGATTGGGGCTGCAGTAGTTCAGTGGTAGAGCGCGCACCTCTGAGATAGGCGCCGCGGGTTTGATCCTGCCACAGGGAATCAGGAAGGGGCATCCGGCCCGTGCTCAGGAACATGTGAAGCATACGTTGTAAAGCACTTTGAGTGGTCATTAGACTAGAGAAGCACTATATAAAAATGAGTCCATTTACCATTTATCCCACTATTAGGCCAGCAGGATAGTTTCTAAGAGGATGGCAGGGTTCCTGGTAATGTGAGTGTCTGTCTTTTTCCCCACAGGATGGCCAACTTGAGCTACATAAGGAACTTCCACTTCAGTCACTCCAGCAAAGATGAGCTCAGCTACTGCCTAAGCACGTTCGAGGCTGCGGTCCAGTACCTTAGTCAAGCCAGCCTGAGCCACATACACAGCGTAGGTTACCTGCACACACACCGATATACCTACAATCAGATTTGAAGGCCACATTTATGTAGAAACACCATTTTCAAGTTGAAAAGCAAAGCAAACACACATGCACAGACATCTGAGTCAACTTGGTGTTACAGTAAGCTGTCACATGTTCCACCTCTTACAGTCAGGGTCCAAAATTAGCTTTTTGGCTTATCTACCAATGTATGGGATAATAAAAATTTAAAAAAAGAATAGAAAATAACTTACAGAATGCAACATTGAGAGAGGATAACCCACTTATAATGGAATTATTATAAATAACAGGAGGAACTTTGAAAGGGCTGTAGTAGTTCAGTGATAGAATTCACATCCCAGGGAACGACAAGCTAGGTGTTGCAGGCCCAACCTCACCGCAGGGTGACACGAGGGACACCCCGCCCAAATCCCCCATGCTCCCTCCATGTCACATACACAGAAAAGGAGAAAGAAGACCTCATTTAGAGAGAGGAAAGAAAAAAACAGTTTGCATTAGCCAATTATCTATGCTATATAGTCTTGTGAGCACAACAGTATTTGGTACATTCTTTGAGACAGAAACCCACCTGCCTTGCAGTACAGGCTGTGAAGTACTCAATTTAAAAGCAGCTGATGAAAATTAAGGCAAAAAGATTCATCTTAAATTCAGATTTAAAGGACTCACCAGACTCTGATGGCATATCAGACAGGTTATTCCACAAGAATGGGGTCCAATAGGAAAAGGCCCTGCCACCAGCTCGGTTCATGTGAAAAAACCTTCTCGTTTTGATTTTCACTATTTATATTCCGGCTCCTGTAGGCCGGCTTGATAGTTCGTGTCTCATCTGTAAACCAGGGCACAGGCCTATGGCGGACTCTGTCTCCATCTAGGGCATAGGCCCCCTTTTGATATCAGTGGTCTCCAAAGTTAACTCGACAAAGACTAAATTTACATCTATTTGGCAATTGTCTACTGTTAATTTGAAACCCTATATACAGTTATTAGTGGGCTAGCTGCAAGCTTGTTGGTCATTTTGATCTTTCCAAAATACACTTGCCACCAAACCAAAAAGGGCAGGTTTCACTGACATTTTGACTGATTTCTTCAGGGGAGTTCTGCCCACTAACAGACTCTATGAATGTCATCCTGGCTCACAGTCAAACTGTTTGACATAATCTCACCTGTAAGATGTCTTCTACAACCACTTTCACCTGCCTGGCGCTGAACGCACACATACATTAGAGCTTTGGACATGCTGTGGTATTAGTCATGTTTATTTTCTTCAGGTAATAATCAATTTATGGTCTCAGAGGGCTTCAGATTCATATTAAATTCTACAGTGATCAAACGCATATGGTGCCCCTTATCCTCACAGCCTTGATTTAGAAAAACTATACAGAAAAAAGATCAGCAGGTCTTCCCCAAGGGCATATCGACTTTAACTCTACTAGCTTGCAAGTGGATCGGAACAAGCTATCATGTGGTAGTCCTGAATTTTTGGTTTGTCATTGCAGGGCTCTGGAGACTTGAAGGATAAGGCCTTGTTCAGAGAGAAGATGAGCCTGTTATCTCAGAACACTGCTACCCCAATAGACTGCTTGTTTGAGGTGAGCTTTGCTCCCCCAAATCCCAAGAGACTCTGTTGCCATTAGTTAGCCAGATAGAAACGATGGCACCAGAGTTGTAGTGGACTATCATTGTAGGTGCAGCCATACTACTAGCTAATCTGCTAGCATCTAGCTTGTGAAACTTTAACCCAAGTAAGTCTGAACAAGTGATTTTTATTTTTTTTGATCTGTTCCCTTTTACAGGTAATTGGCCTTCATTGGGAGGTTACCGTTTGTTACTCTTAATATGTTTGTGCTCTTGTGTGAGTGTGTGTTTTTGCTTGTGTTTTAGCACATTGCCTCTGGTAATGAGTCAGAGGTGCGACGTCTCCTGAGTGAGAGTGAGAGTGACCAGGAGGTCAGGATGTGTCACCCTCTCTGCTCCTGTGACCACTGTGACCTCCAGCTGTCTGGGTCAGGGTTCACACACACACACACACACACACTCGTCAGTTTAATTTGTATAGCCTATTATCACAAATGAACGATTTGCCTCTGTGGACTTTACATTAACACAACATCCTGTCCTTAGACCCTCGCATCAGATCAGGAACAACTTCCTTAATGAAACCTTAAACTGGGAGGAAAATAGGGAGAAACCTCAGGAGGATAGGAACTATGAGGATAACAGAATTATAATGTAATGACAAATTAATATTACGATAATATCCTTCATAGTGACAATGCAAATTAAAGCACCTAGAATGCAGATATGCCAACTCTAGCATTAGGCTAACTCTTACCTGATATGAAGAATGTTGACAGATGGATGAATAGATTGATGCACGATGACCTTTGAAGAGGTCACAGTAGCAGCAGTAGTAGGAAACAACAAATCATCTTAGCCCTGAGCTACCATGGTGGCACCCATTACGAGCGTCCCAGGCTCCTCCCGGGTCACATACACAGAAAAGGAGGAAGAAGACGTCATTCAGTGAGAGAAAAGGCATATGAGAAGAGAACAGGCTTTTACTTGTTTAGCTCTGGTAGTGAGAGGTGCAACTGGATCAATGAGACTAGACACACTTAAGGACCCTAGGGACACATTTAAGTCACTAGTGAGATTTTCAACCGTCAGTCACTGCAGTGAAAGGAGCCAAGACCTCAGGCAGCTGCTGGCTACATGTAGCTACACTGGAAGGACCAATGAGTCAAGTGGCCATTACATCTTTGGGCTCATAAGCATTTTCAACAAAACGGCTCGTTACACAAGACATGTCACAAATCACACACTAGACTAATCACAGCATTGGCTCTTTTTTCCTTGTTCTTCTGCTCTGAAACAGGTTGTTATTTCCTCAGGAAACCCCAAGACCTCTCTATCCTCTCTGTGCTGGCCGTCCCGACAGTCTGGCTTCTCCGTTTGGACATATATACGTTCATACATGTTGCATCAGGGTTATGAACCACGAGCCCCCTGATTTAAACATTCTGTTCTCTGACTCTTGACTCACTGACAGATGCTATTCAAAGTCTGGCTTCTATCTTTACTGTTGTTCATATTCATAAAGTTCTGATCATGATGGACACAGTCCAGTTGATGCTATGCTGTTTGTTATGAAACTGCTCTGTGCTGTTAGTATGTAACGTGGCACTTTGTCAGTCAGCAGAGATGAACGTCCAGCCGTGTCATGTTTGACAGTATGTGCACTGGTGCTCCGTTGGCTGTCAGTTAGATCTGATTTATTGAACTTGAAGATTAAAGTCAGTGTCTTGGTGTCTGGTTGCAGGCGGCTGAATGACCCCTCCATTGTCACTCCGTTCTCCAGGGATGAGCAAGGCTACACTCCCCTCCATGTAGCTGCTATCTTTGGTAAGAGACTGCTTTGGCTAGCACTTCTGTTGAAAAGCTAGTTGAATGCCTGGGAACCATCCCATGGCTAACTCCATTCTCCCTGCTTCTGCATGGAGACTGACACCTTCTCTCTGGGCTCTAGTGGCTGTTGCATCTTGAACTTCATCCATTGCACCACTTTACATGCCAGGGTGATATTCAGAATTAAACAGGGGTTTTTGTTCACCTATCTAAAAACGTCTGGCTGTAAGTGATGAGGACATGCCAATGGATTTGGAGGAAGTCTTTGTAGAGATGTGTTGACTTCTTTGTGTGTTGTGTGTGTGTGCGTGCTGTGCTAGGTCAAGCCCAGCTCATTGATCTGCTGGTGTTGAAGGGAGCAGTGGTCAATGCCACAGACTACCACGCTCTCACCCCTCTCCACCTGTCTTGTCAGAAAGGCTTCCAGGGTGTCACGGTAA
>OMLC01091965.1:0-10390 GCA_900302585.1 Regalecus glesne | reverse complement strand
GAGAGAAGAAGAGAGGGAGAGAGAGAGAGAGAGAGAGAGAGAGAGAGAGAGAGAGAGAGAGAACTTTCTTATATTAAAAAGTGTTCCAATAAATTATATGGCATCGTCAGCCCCAAGTACCAAAAATGAAACAGTACATAATACATGAAAAAAGGCTAAAACAAGCCATTTTGTATTGTAAAATGCTGACAGATGTACTCTCAGGCCACTACCTCTATTCAAAGACGGTTGTTCCCTCTTTACATAAATGGCCTCCTTCACCCCCCTCTCAAACCAGCGTTCCCCCCTATCAAGGATGTGAACATCATCATCCTTGAATGAGTGGCGACTAGACTGTAGATGGATGTAGACCGCAGAGTCCTGGCCTGATGAGTTGGCTCTCCTATACTGCACCATCCTCTTGGCCAGCGTCTGTGCATCAAAATTCTGTATTTGCACTCGCGGAAGTGATTGTAGTGTCCATCCTCGATCCCTTAATCAGCAAAGCCAGATGTAATAGTTTCTGTAACAATCCATCGTTATCTGTAGCCTTTGTCTAAATTTATTTTGTTGATAAGACATTTTTGAACCCTCAGTCATTAAAAGCCACCATCAGCACTTTGATTTGGTGATACAAATCAGGATTTTTCCATATTATGTGGTATTTCTTTGCATACACAATTTCCTGGTCATTAGACTCGAAAAGCGCTATATAAGAACATTCCATTTACCATTTTACAGTTTATCTACATGTACAAATTATGAGATTTGTCATGCTCTTGTATGGTGTCCAAAAGAAAATCAAGGTACTCCTTAGATCAAGGATAGTCAGGGGTGTTAGGTGTCATGGGCAAATATTTGAGGATACATTTCTTTGAATCTGAAAGAATGACTACATGTCAAAAGGTAATCCATGACTCACACAGAGGTAATTTTTCATCTTCGATCTCATTCAGATTTAGATTTTTTTCTATTTTATTTTAGATTCCTTATCAGTTCCACAAGGGGAAATTTGCAACTCTATTCATATAACCCATCCTAATGTATAGGAGCAGTGAACAGCCACTATGTAGTGCTAAGGGAGAAGTTAGGGGTTCAGTGTCTTGCTCAAGGACACCTTGACATGCTTTCTGTAGGACTGGGGATCGAACTTTCAACCCTCAAATAGCCAGACAACCACTTAGCCACTGAGCTATGCTGCTGGAAGTAAGGCTGACTGCTGGTGACAATGCTTTTTTTTCTTGAAACACTCCTCTAACAAGCCATTATCTTTGTTGTCATTGAATTTAGGTAGAATTGGAGGTTCACAATAGTTTCCTAAGCTGTACTATGGTGCTGCAATAGATTACATTTCTGGCTCAGCCCAAATATTTAGGGGCATCTCTTGACATTCAGCTATAGTTAGACGCATATTCTGACCATGTGTCAGGAGCTGAAAGACAGTCTTATTTATGTATTGGCTTGTCCCAGCACCATTCATCGTGTCCTTCTATGCAGCGTCAATGTTGTCTATCTTGCTGTGTGTGACAACTCGCCATATTCTGAAGTCAAATATCATTATATGAAAAAGTGTGATTCAATTTGGACAGATAGCTGATAGTTCTTTGCTACCAGTGATTTTTTTATTATATTTTTGTCATTAAACTAAACTTGCTAGCTTGCTAGCTTGCTTTGGAGATGGCTTTTTGGTTATAAGGTGCTCCCAATCACTTGCTATGGAAAATATTTTTGTAGCTTGAGCACAAGAGTTGGTCTTGTTATACCCATATTTGTTCTTTTCCCCATAATCTTTTCATGTATAAAATATGGCATTTTAGATCTCTGGGAGTGGGGCCTCTGTCCAACTGGCTAATAATCTCTTCAGTTAAACAAGGCCACTGTTTTGTCGCATGTTCATTTGCTTCAGGTGTATGCTTAACCATCCTTCCAAATACCTTTGCAAGATTGTCATCTTAGCCATGCCAGGTAGCAGTTGCATATTCACAATGATTCATATCTGCATCATGAACTACAAGGTACTTGCCAGCAAGCTTATAAAATTAAATTTTAGAGCTGAAGTTGTCGGTTCATCTCTTCAAAGTTTGTGTTGTCTCTAAACCAATGCAATCTTTTAGCAGCTCATTCAAGAACAAGGCTTGTTTGTCGCAAATTATTTTGATTTGAATCCAATCCCTACCCTACTTGCCACAGTGAAGGAGAAAAATCTGATTTTTTTCCTCCGTAGCTCTGATACAGTAATGCCATACTGGACCTTAGTTTACTTTTACTCTAATCAGGATATTCGATTACACTGGATGATATAATTTCTAGGGACATTTACTTGAACATACGTTTCTCTGTACAGTTTGATTACTTAGGTTTTGTCTTACTTTTTTGTATTTTACTTCATCGCTTCAAGCGGACAACCCCGCTTGGAAACACTCCACGAGCTGGAGTTCTAGATTTCTGTCCGTGTGATTGGGAGTTGGGTCAAACAGCTAAATAACATGATAAAACTTTTGCTGTATCTTAGGCATACAACCTTGGAAAAATTCTACATCGAGGCCTGCGATGAGGGGGCTAATGCTGTCCTTGCCATTGACAGGGTGTCCAATGAGATGACCCTCACAGGTTTGAAACTGAATCTCAATAGACCAAGTGTGGTTTTAGGAATTAAGAGTTACACTAATGGTAGATACTGATTTGATGAAGAAATACTCTGTTAGCATGCATTCATTTAAATTCTGTCATGTCTCCCATTCTCTAATGTAGCTATGCTTATTGATCTTATTATTGATGATGGAAGGTTTCTCAAAGTTGAGTTAAATTATTACTGGGAAAGTTGGTATAAGTAAAAAGTGGTTGAGAAATAGTTTCATGAAAACTTTGACTTTAAGATCTTTATAAAACAATTAATTTTTAAAAAAAAAATCTTTTTTTGGGGGGCCCAGAGAAAAAGGATGTTCCTCTTTCGGCAGTCATCAAGCCAATCTGTGGTATCATGGGAACCATTCGCCTGGTAGCAGGTGGGTACTAAAGTATATTACTCTTGTAACATTGTACTGATGTGGTTGATTTCAGGTGTGTTGTGCATTGTACTAATGGTAAATGTTGTGAAATGCTCTACCCAAACAGGAATGTATCTCATTGTAATAACCAAGAAGAAAAATGTAGGCAACCTTCTTGGTCATGCTGTATGGAAGGCAGTTGAGTTTGATGTGATCTCCTATAAGAAGACAGTGCTTCACCTCACAGAAATCCAGGTGACTAACACCAATTCACAACTTGATTTCAAAAGAATTTCCTTACTCTCTCTGAGAGCTTTTTTATCCAGCAATTTAGAGGCCACCATTATTTTTTTTAGAACTGACAATATTCAATATGTTTATTGTCTCTCTAGTTGTAATGGTACACTCATGTGAGGCTCCATTACAGAAATATATAAGATGATATAAAATGAATATGTAATGAGAGATCTGTTTATATGTGTTCTGATTAGTCCCCATGTTATGGGGTGGACAGGGATATAGATGGAGTGTGGGGGATTAAGGCTGGATGCCCTTCTCGACGTCCCATGGTGGGACTGAACCCCTGATGTCTTGGCTACAATGAAAGTGTAATTGTCCAGTTGACATAGCATACCTTAATGAAGACCATGTTATGGTCACAAGTTTGGACCAACAAGCATGAAATTGGCTGGACTAATAGCAAGAGGTGGGGAGATGGAGGAGGGCACTGAAGCGCTAAATGAGAAGTGAACCTTAAGTCTCACTAGCATCACTTTTATTCTCTCCTGCCTGAAATAAGCAATGCTATTTAATTTCATGAAGCAGGGAGCGTGCATTATTAAACCTTGCTTCTATTTCTGTGACACAAACTGAAAGACCGTCCTTAAATTGACACTGTAAAGGCCACTGCAGATTTGAACAGTGTAAAAAGATTGCTGGGAGGTTGGTAGTAGCAGAGTATACACTGTTACAGCTGTTGCACTCCATTGGAAAAAGTAGGAAAGTAAATTGCTGACTAGGTTACAATAATGTAGAATTGCAGATGCATCCATTTAGTCAGGAAAAACAAGTGACCCACATAACAGCCTCACTCTCAAAGTTAACTGGTTTTGGAACCAGAATATTATCTCAGTAGCCCAGCTGGTCCTCGGTGATTTTAAAATTCTCATTGGTGGGCAATGGGGTGTAATGGGAAAACACAAGTTATTTTTTGCTTCAGTTTAGGGAATAAATATTGATTTTGTTGGGTTTTTAAAACAAATATTTTGACATTGACCAGTGAAACGTTTTTTAAACAAGATCATCCACAGTTCAACTGAAATGGCAATGAAATCCCTAATACCAAAATACCATCAGATTTAGACATTTGCAACTATTATCACTGTAAACCAGAATAGTCACAATCACCTCTCTACCCGTCTCCTCTCTCCCTTGCCAAGAACTCATCCGTTACATCCATACTACAGTAGTCATAACATGTGTGATGTCCTGCAACTCTAACAAATCTGCTACATCCTATAGTAAACATAACACATCTCCAGATCCTGCAGTATCTAGAACACATCTGCTACATCTGTACTGAAGTAGTCATAACACATTTACATTTTACAGTGGTTATAACACATCTGCTGCATCCATACTGCAGGAGTCTTAGTAGATTTACTACATCCTGCGGCAGTGCTTTGCAAAAATTGAAATGTGTTAGTGTAGACAAGGAATTATTATCATTGTATATCTTGCGTTGCTATATTGTCCTGGGTCCATGGTAGCTCAACAGTAAGATCACGTGCTTTGGGAACTGATAAGCCTGATGTTGTGGGTTCAGTAACGCTGGGTGTCGAGGAACAGTATCTGGGTTTAATCCCCGAAGCTCCATCAAAGTCCTTGTCCACCCCCACAATATGGTGACTAGTTGTGACATGTAAAAATGGATATCTCATATTTTTTTGGATATCTCATTCTTGAAAATGCAATTTCCAATAGGCTAGACATTGCGAGGTGTATTGCTGGGCTTCACAATCAATATAATGCATTGTTTGTCATTTTCTTACTGCGTCAAGCTCTGAAAAAAATGGATCAAGTGTATTTAATATTTATTATTAGAAACCAAGTGTTTCTATTAATTGAACTGATCTTGACCAACATGAAAAATTAACAAAAATGTTGGTTGATTGCTAAGCACAACATGGCAATACTGAGGTCCCTGTCTTAGAAGATAAATTATGATAGGAAATCGTTTTTGGCATTTTTAAAGCTATTGTCTGGAACCATGCTCAATAATCCAGGTAAGGAAATCTCAAAAAGGTGAATAAATTCATCTGAACACAATATTTTATTGAAAGAAACATTTTATCAATTATACAGGTGATATATTCAGTCTAAGTTGATTGCAGGCATCCCCACCTTTATAAACAATACAGCTGAATAACAGCCAAAATGTCATATGGTTTCATTCTAGATATTCATTAATTATCCACTGTCCATATAAAGGAGATTATCATAATTATTATAATTCTGTTATCCTCTCAGTGTTGTATGCTGCAAATTGTATATTATTCTGTATGCATAACAGCCATTGCACGCCTGTCTGTCTTCTGTTGCTCTCCCTGAGGTTTTTTCCTATTTTTTCTCACTTTTTAAGTTTTTTTAAGGCAGTTATTCCTTATCCATCTTGAGGGTGTACGGACAGGGTGTTGTCTTACAGTAAAGCCCACTGTGGCATTTTGTAATTTTTGATAATGGGCTGTACAAATAAAAATGACTTGACTTTCATATGCAAGTTAGCCATTGACTGGACTTTCAATGGTAATGGGTACTATTCACAGATGACTGTGAGGATTCACATGGATTCCAATTGGTGAGATATTGGAGGTGGTCTGTATTACAGGATGATCCCATCCCTAGCAAGGGAACCACTTATTGTGTTTGCTCCTGAAGCTGTCTTCAGTCATATACTTCACACATGGTGGGCAATACCATATGCAGAAGTATGGGTATACTATGGGCTCACCAATTACACCTATAGTTGCCAACGTGCATATGGAGGAAGTGGAAAAGAGGGCTCTGACATCTTATTCAGGGACACAATATAGCTATTGGTTCCAATTTGTGGACACCAGGGTTAAAATGGAACCTTAATAAGTACCACATTTAACGAACCACATTAATTCGGTAGACAACCACATCAAGTTCATTAGGGAGGATGTCACAAATGAAAAGTTAGCCTTTTTAGACTGTGATATTGTAATTCGCGATGGGGTACATTTGATTGCCATCTTACAATACTGTGGTTGCAACTGTCCTCTGAATAAATTTACGGAATCATTGGACTGTTTTATGTGGCTTCTGAAAACCCATCTTTTTAGGTAAGCCTTTTTTGTAGACCTGTTATGTGTCTTGTTTAATTTTCACTTTCTTTATGTTATCTATTTACTTATTTTTCATGAATATTTCAAGCACTTTGCAATGGTGTTATTAAAAGTGATTTATAAATAAACTTTTGCTTATCTCATGTACTTACCACTGAAAGTCCAGTCGACGGCTAACTTGCATATGAATCCATCTTTGGTTTTTTCTGTTTTTACAACCGTATTATTTATATGGGTGGGGATGCCTGGAGTGAGCTTAGATTAAAGTTATCACCTCTATGAGTGAGGAAAAATTTATTTGAATAAAATGTCATGTTGAGATGAACCGATTCCCTGTTTTAAGATTTTAAATCTATTTTTGAATGTTTGATTAAACACGTGTTGTGCTTTTAATCTTTGCTGTAGTGTCCATGTTTTTTTTAAAAAGATGATTACAACGTTTTTTTATGTCAACAGCACAACATTTTTAAGATACTTGATGACTCGCCACTTCTACCCGGAAACTAAATAAATGGCTGTATTTATTTTTTTGTTATAGTTGCAAGAAAATAGGACCCTCCTGTCGATGATTACCAACGTGCTGAATACAGATGGCTTCTACTTCTGTACGGACTATGACCTGACCCACACCCTACAAAGGCTAGCCAACACTAGCCATGACTTCCAGGACATGAGCCTGCTGGAGAGGGTACAAAACGGATAAAGAAATAATCGAAGCTTTGTCACAGAGGCTTAGCTGTCGAACTTTGTATTGCGTTACATGTGTTCATACTGTAAGTGGACTTTAGTTATAAGCATGTAAACCCCTATATCATCACTGGCAGAACACTATATCTCTAGGAGAGATTGAACATGTAGCGTTTTAGTGAGATTATAACCATTATAACAAATTTTTATCTGAGATAATTTGATTTTTTTTGGTCTTCGGTGTTGTTAATTAATAGTAGTTTATATCTACTACTGCTACTACTATGTTTGGCTGCTCCCATTGGGGGGGGGTCACCACTGTGGATCATCAATCTCCATCTCTTCCTGTCCTTTGCATGTTCCTCTGTCACACCTGCCACCTCCATGTCCTCCCTCACCACATCCATTAACCTCATCTTTGGCCTTCCTCTTTTCCTCTTGCCCGGCAGCTCCATATTCAGCTTCCTTCTTGCAATATACCCAGTATATCTCCCTGGCACATGTCCAAACCATCTCAATCTTGTCTCTCTTGCTTTGTGTTCAACCCGCTCCACCTGAGCTGTCCCTCTAATATACTCATTCCTAATCTTGTCCTTCTTCGTCTCTCTCAATACACATCTTACCATCATCAGCTCTGTCTCCTCCAGCTCTGCCTCCTATCTCTTTTTTCACTTCTACTATCTCCAAACTATACAACATAGTTGGTCTTACTAACACCTTGTAAACCTTCTCTTCCACTCTTGCTGGCACCCTTCCGTCACAAATCACCCCTCCACTCTTCACCCATTCCGCCCTGCCTGCACTCTCTTCTTTACGTGTCTTCCACACTCCCTGTTACTTTGGACATTTGACCCCAAGTATTTAAACTCATCCACCTTCCTCACCTCTACTCTTTGCATCCTATTCCGTTGTCTCCCTCATATATATATGTATTCTCATGTATATGTATTCTGTCTTGCTCCTGCTGGCTTTCATTCCTCTTCTCTCCAGTGGATAGCTCCACGTCCCCAGACTCAACTTCACCTGCTCCCTACTACAGATCACAATGTCAATGGCAAACATCAGAGTCCATGGAGACTCTTGCCTGATCTCATCCGTCAACATTTGGATCACCATTGCACACAAAAAAAAGGGTTTGGAGCTGATCCCTGATGTAACCCAACCTTGATGAACCTGTCCGTCATTCCTACTGCACATTTCCCTGTTGTCATATATATCCTGCACCACCCTTAAATACTTCCCTGCCACTCCTGACTTACTCATACAGTACCACACCTCCTCTCTCAGCACTCTGAATCCACAAAGACACTATGTACCTTCTTCTGGCTGTCTGCATAGTTCTCTATCAACATTCTCCAAGAAACATTTGTATCTGTGGTGCTCTTTCTGAAATCATACTACTGCTGACTAATTCTCACCTCTCCCCCTACTCTATGTTCCACTACTCTTGGCCATATCTTCATTCTGTGGCTGATAGAGTTTATACATCTACAGTTGCTACTCTTTGCATATCTCCTTTTTTCTCGAAAATTGGCACCAGCTTCTGCATTCCTCAGGCATCCTCCCAATTTGCACGATTGTGTTGAACAATCTAGTTAAAAACTCCCAACGCCATCTCTCTTAAACATCTCCATGTAATGTCGCCTAGGCCAACCACCTTTCCACTCTTCATCCTCTTCATAGCTGGCCTCACTTCCTCCTTACTAATCCACTGCACCTCCTGATGTATTATCTCCACACCGCCAAACTTCTCTCACACATGTTCTTCATTCATCATCCCTTCAAAGTACTCATTTCAACTTTTCAACGGACATTTCTATCTCTATCCTTTATTGCCCTAACCTGTTGCACATCCTTCCCAGCTCATTCCCTTTGCCTAGCCAATCAGTACAAGTTATTTTATCCTTTTTTTAAAGTCTCTTCTTTAGCCATTCTCAGCCACCTTTGGTGGTGTCTTCTATTTAGACTTCCAGACCATATTGGGTACAGATATTCCTGTACATCATCCCAGCCACTTGATTATGCCTTGCAGTGTATGCCATCCCAGCTAGAATTTTCTGCCCTGCTAAGTGCTGGATTGTCTCAAGAGTATCTTTGCACAGCCTGCATCTTTGGTCTTGTCTGGTGACGTAGACTCCTGCCTTAACTGATGCCGATGTCCTGAGTACCTGTTTTGCTGCCATGATCAGAGCCTTTGTGTTGTGCTTCAGTCCACCCTTTTATAAGTACTGGTAGGATTTCACAATCAGCCATGTCTTTTTCTGTCTATGGTACATCCCATAGAGGGCTTGATCTTACACAATACCTCATCTTCTTCTTCTGCAATTTCTTTCAATGTGTGCAAGTCAAGTCAATTTCATTTGTATAGCCCATTATCACAAATTATAAATTTGCTTCAGTGGCCATAGTATTTATATATTATTTTTTAAGAACACACAGTTCCAAAGTGCTTTACACATAATCATGAAAGTACGAGTAAATAAGAATAAATGAAATTAATATAAAACATGGAAACATGGCACAGAGAAACAAACCAAGCAAAACAAGAAGGCAGGGATGGGAATTTACAGAAAGGCTTGCCCTAAAAGATGGGTTTTAGAAGGCACTTGAAACAGTCAAAAGATTCAGCTAACCTAATGGATTGTTGGGGATTATTCTAGATGCTTGGGGCCAAAAGTGTGTGTGTGTGTGTGTGTGTGTGTGTGTGTGAGCTGCAAGCTTAACAGTTTAGAGTTGGCTACTTTCCTTGGTCTGTATAACTGACCCCATATACATTTTTGCATTCCAAACATGCCCCTTTAGATTGGGTTTTAAACAGAAACAGCTTTGCCAGTCCATGAATGGGTTGACCCATATTTTTTACATCATAGATAAAAGGATAAATTAAATGTCTGCTGTAGGGAACATGTAGACCACTTACACAATCAAGAAGGAAGGGTTTTATTTAATATTCATAGGAGTAATTCTTTAGTTGATACATAAGTAATTTTTGAGAGTTAATTTTCCTAATTCTGATTTTTCTCTTTTCAGGCAGATCAGAGGTTTATGTGGAACAGTAACCTTCTCAGAGAATTGACTGCGCAGCCAGAGGTGATTGACAGAACTTGAAGCTGTCAGCCAGAGGCAGGCCTATCTCTAGTTTTTTTTCCTCAATTCTTTGGCTTCTTCATCAGTTTTACCTAAATATCTCCACCAGGCAGTAGCCTGGAGAGAATTATTTGTGTGTGTGTGTGTGTGTGTGTGTGTGTGTGTGTGTGTGTGTGTGTGTGTGTGTGTGTGTGTGTGTGTGTGTGTGTGTGTGTGTGTGTGTGTGTGTGTGTGTAGGTGTGTGTGTGTGTGTGTGTGTGTGTGTGTGTGTGTGTGTGTGTG
>OMLC01091957.1:0-12413 GCA_900302585.1 Regalecus glesne | reverse complement strand
CTGCACAGAATCATCTTTTGTTCATTTATTGCTTTTACTTCATGTCATGGGACGGCATGGATCAGTGGGTAGGTAGAGCGGTCGCCTGGTGATCGGAAGGTTGCCGGTTTGATCCCCAGTCCTGCAGAGAAGCGTGCCGAGGTGTCCTTGAGCAAGACACTGTTCCCCTAATGCTCTGCCCTGTGATAAACTGGCAAACTATACAGGGTGTACCCCGCCTTTTGCCCAATGACAACGGAGATAGGCTCCAGTTCCCCCGCGACCCAATTTTTCGGATAAGCGGTTGACGATGGATGGATGGATGGATGGATGGATGGATGGATGGATGGATTTCACGTCATTACATTAAATAGTGGAGATGTTTTGTTTTTGTAGTCACGAGATTCTGAATACTTGAACGGAAATCAATAAATACTTGGCTGCAGCATGAAAGCATTTTTGTCTCAACTTTTGTCTGTTAATTTCTTCAATTCTAGATTGAGCATTGCAGAACTGTCATTTCTCGAGGAAAACATTGCAGTGATGAAGCCTATGGCAACAGCTCTCAATATTCTCCAGTCATAAACAAACTCACATGGGCTGGCTTATCTCCATCATCTAACTTCTTGAAGACAAGTTGGCAAAGATGGACACTTCAGTGTACTTTCTACTACTAGAGTATCTCCAACGTGGCCTCAACAAGTGATTTGGGTAATGAAGAAGGACCCCGAACATAATGCTACAGCCATTCTGGTCCTATAGTTCAAAACCAATTGGATACAAGGAAAGCATCATAAAGCTGGGCAAGTTTTCTTGCAAATTTCTGTCAAATTTTTAATATAAGCATTTTCAAAATGTGTGGTGGCCAGGGAAAGCCCTTCATATGGGAAATTTTAACAGTTATCTATATATCACTGAAAACTAAGAACACTTTATATTCACATGCTTTTCAATTATGGTGATAGCTTCCTCAAATCCTGAATTATGAGCTTCTTAATTCTTCGTGCATCTAAAAGTAAGAAATAAGAAAAACAGAATAAATCTTCTCTGAATCGGAATTATTTTTTGGAAATCAAGATGTTTCGGCCCATTGTCAATAATTTGCAGGCACCACATTAAATGGATTTTTCCAAGCCACCAGTAAATATGTTCTTGTCTTTTCTGGACCATTTTATTGGGTTTGGCTACACCAGAAGTCACACGGAGGTAGTAGAAGAGAAGTTTCCTTGGATACCAGCTCCACTTCTAAAGAACACTTCTTTCCACCCATGAAACCCAAAAACGTATATGAACTAGATGGCTACCTGGCATGGTGCTCAGAGGTAATGCTATTTCTGCACTCCTCTCCGACACTCAACAAACTCATAATCAAGACAAAGGCCTTGGAAACCAGCTTCTGTTAAAATGCCACAAAAAGTCCACTAAGTCATCTGTCAAAGCACTTGGTGAACTTTTTGTCTTGATTGGGCTGGTTTGCTGTATCAAAATGTGTGAGTATTTTGTAGCCTTTATGGAACATAGGTTTGCTGAGTATATTTTACATTAAAAAGGATAATTTATCTTTTGGTTGAAATGAAGTAAACTCAGTAATAAAAAGTTAGATTTAGGCATATGTTATCTCCATTTTGGACATATTTCTTACAAAACAAGGGAGATGTGTTTTCACTTTGTTACTTTTTTGTTTGTCTTTTGGAGAGCAGGGAACCTTCCTGAAGACATTTTATTACACTGTGGTGAGAGCAGCTATTTTTTTATGGAGTGGTCTGCTGGGACAGCAGCATCTCAGCTGCAGATAGGAAGAGACTCAATAAAGCGATCAAGATGGCTTGCTCTGTCCTGGGATGCCCCCATGACATAATGGAGGTGGTGGGAGAAAGGAGGATGATGACTAGCTGTCGTCCATGACCGTGAATCCCACCATTACTGCACTGGAGAGCTCCTTCAGTGACAGGTTGCTTCATCCGAAGTGTGCGAAGGAGCCTTATCACAAGTCTTTCCTTCTTTCAGTTGTCAGGCACTGCTCTCCCAATAGACCACATGCACATCCACTACTGACAATAACTTCACTTCATGCCATACACAGTATTTCAGTATTTCATTTCCGTGGGAAACAAAATGTGCAATACAATGTAATATAAATTCACCGTAAAGGCCAGATGCCCTTCCTTACGTTGAACCCACTGCCTCTGGGACATCAGTTCCCAAGGCATGTGTACTCTACCAACTGAGTTACCGTGGCCCTGATTCCAACAACAAATCATTGCACAATAAAAATAATTCTGTATGCAATTTTAACTGCCGAGTCTGTTTTGGGAGAGTTTCTATGCCTCTGTTCCATTGTAACACTAAATTCCCCCTTGTGGCACTAATAAAGGAAAATCTTGTATTATATTAGTAATTCATCCAAATATATAATATAGTTCACTGAATGATCTGATTTAAGAAGGAAAGTCTTACGGGGAACTGCTTCATCAACATGACAGGCAAAAGAGATGGGAATTTTGTATTGCTACTGTTTATGCTGAATGAGTATCTTATTCATCTTGTTTTATTTATTCGGTTTATGGTGGAAATGTTACATAAAAAAGTGGGAGAAATGACAAAAAAAGGATAACAATTATATTTTTTTAAGCAAGGATATTTAATTTATCCACTGGAATAGATAGGGATAAGGAGAAAGAGAAGAGTAGGTGAGGAAGAGATGGGCAGAGAGGAAGAGTGGGAGATTGTTCACATCTGTTTTATAGGCTACCCTTAATTAGCCTACCTGCTCTACTTCACTGGCCGGCACACCCTGAAAATATTAAAATGGAAGACCTTGTACTTTGGTTGATTTATTAAACTAGATCTTTTTGACTTTGCTTGAGTTGGTCTCTCAAATGGTATTTTTCACCTTTACTTGAATTATTTTTCACGGGAGTATTGTACTTATCTGAGGCATCTATACTTGAGTATAGATGCCTCATTGCTGAATGCAACAGCTACACTGCAAACAAGACACATGTTCAGGATTTGTGGCAAAAGATGCCTGTTAAATGATGTGCAGGCCTTGAAATTCCTAATAAAGTGCTGTAAATTTTCAACCTGAACAAATAAAAGTAAGAAAGCTAAGAAAATGGGAAACCAAGAATATGTTGAAAGCCCAAACACAGAAAACAAAAAGCATTAAGAGTCAAAACTGATGCGAACCAGTGGAGAAACAATCCCTAATCCATTTACACTTGCTGAAGCCGAGTGGACCGGTAATATCACGATGTTGCCAGACATCAGCTGAATACCTCATATACACACCTAGTGTGTATATGAAAGAATCAATGAAAACATACAAGTCTGTACCCCCACATCGCAAGCTCACTTTAGTTACCTCAGCGAATGTGACATCATGTTGGTAGTCATTTAAGGCTGGCAGAGACTTACCTCTTTTTACTTGGGTTGTTTGGTGCTTTGCCTTTGTATCTTCCTCTCGACTTTAGCCTTGTTTTGTGCAGCTGTGCGTTTAAACACATTCTGGATCATCTAATCTCTGCCCTGAAAAAAATGAATACTTTCAACTCGAGATGCAAAAAGTGCTGTTATTTTTTTATGTTTCCATTTGTCATATATCTCAATTCTCCAGAAGGCAGTTTGATTGTTTGTATGGCTAGGAGTACGAGTCTGGATTTAAATTATAACCTCCAACATCATGACAAAAGACTTACAGGCTAATCGAACCTTTGTCATAACAACAGGTAGGCCTAGACGGCCTTTTAAACTGTGGTTCAGCTGTTACTTTAATGGAAAATGAGCCACGATTGAAGCTTTAATTACGTATGTTCATTAACTATATGCCAAAAACAGATACATACCTACAGGGGGAATAGCTCAGTTGGTTGCAGGTTCGATCCTCGGTCCCGCAGAAAGCAAGTCGAGGAGTCCTTTAGCAAGAAACTGAAACCCTGACTGCATGGTGGCTGCTCACTACTCCTTTATAATAGGATAATTCAAATGCAGAGAACTGCAAGTTTCTCATTGTGGAACTGATAAGAGAACAACCAGAATCATATTAACTGTTTTCTACAATTCGCGTTTAATTTTTATCTTCAGACCAGTTCTTCCAGTCCTCCCGACACATCGCATGAATACACTCCTGACGTCTTGGTCTTTCGAAGGGAGTTTTCCCGTTTGGCACAGGATAAAAATGAAGGTTTTTGTTTTTAGTGTCTTTACAATTCGTCGAGCAGAAGGTGTAGCAACTGGAAAGCATTTCGTTTAGTCAAAATTCCAATTCCATGTCGATCTCTTTGTTTGAACATGTTGACGAGGATGAGAGTCGTTGGCGGCCATTTTGCGCCTAGCTACGTGGGCGCGCATCATGTGCACGGCTCCTTCCAACTGGCGGGAGAAGCGGCCTCAACGTTTTCAAACGTCCCGGCTGTCAAACACAAGAGTCGATGGACTTTGATTCATTCTGAAGCAATGAAACCAGCCGAGAGGAAACGTTTCTCAAGTTTTACCGTAGCTGCTGAGATGATTTCCAGCTATGACTGCGATCGTTCCTACTTTTGACGTTGTGTTTCCATAGGAGTTTGAACATTTGAGCCAATGTTAGCCGTGTCTAATCCCGCCCCCCCCAGGATGACGATGTTAACTAAACATGGTGGCGAGGTGAATATAGCGGTCCATCTTTGGTTCATTCAATGTTCCTGCGGTTCTTTAGTAATGAGATCAGCAGTGAATGGTTTGCTGGCTTGTGAAATTGAATCACTTCAACATTTTTAACTGCAAAATCTGGTTTGGTTTTGTTGTTGTTTTTGTTTGAGCCATGCCTTCAGCAGGATCCACAGGGGGGGGCGTCCAAATTCCAAAGGTTTCCATGTCATGGGACCTCTGGGAAGTAGTCCGCAAACTTTTGTCACAGCAGAGTCAAATACTGGATTATAGCACTGGATGTGCTGACATGAGGAGAGGCCTCCAAAGTTTCGTTTAGGAGAGAAAATGTCCCTCCTTGACAATTCTGGTCCAAATGATAAGATGTTCTTTTGTTTTGTTTTTTGTTTTTTTTGAAACCCTCCATTTTGGCTGGAACTAAATGAAAACCAAAGGAAATGTTCTTTTCGCTCTCACTGCAACCCAGGAGCAGTGTATTTATGTGTCTCTGGAGCTTCGATGGTTTCAGTGCCTCATTTGACACAATTTTACTACATTCAACTCATTCAACAAAAATGCTCTCGGCTCAGCATCGCTACCTGCCATTATGAATACATATTTGATGCATTCAGGGTCCTTACTGGCTTACTTCATGTTTTGGAGCTTTAACTGGCTCAGGGTTCTCTCCCACATCACTTTGTCATATCAAAAACTCCGACATTTGGTCTCACTGCATCCAAGGGAACTTTAGCTGGCAAACTGGCAAAATACCTTTGTCCCTACCTCAAGATGTATCATGGTTGGTGGTGTGGTGATTTTTAGTCACATGAATTCTTGAGCACATTTACATATAGAATTAGTATGGTTTTTAATTGCAATAATAATAATGATAATATGGGTGGCCTAGTTCAGTGGGCAAAGTGGTCGTATCTCCACCGTAAGGCTGCAGGTTCGATCCTCGGCCCTGTAGGAGAGCGTGTCTCATCACGGCATCACTCGGTTGCCTGTCCACTCCTCCTGTACGATGGGATGGGTTAAATGCAGAACATTGTAAATGTACCCTGGTGGGACTGATAAGGGAACACTTATTATTGCTGTTAATGACAATCTAACCATTTGCCAGTAACACTGCCTCTGAGGCCCACCGGTGGGCTGGCTATGGATCACCAGTTGAGAAGATAAGATAAGATATCCCTTTATTAGTCCCACAGGGGGAAATTACAGTGTTACAGTATCAAAATGGGAAGCACAATCAGAGAGGCACAAAATCTAAGGCATGATATATAACAGTAATTTCATCAAAGGGGGGAAATATGAACGGTATATACAGTCTAGACAGAAAAAAACAGAAGTTAAATAAATGGTATGTGATCCGGCTGTTCATCTTGTGAATTTGGTCGACTGGGGGGCAGTGCTTGTTATAGAGTCTGACAGCTGTGGGATGGAACAATTGTGATTAAGCTCCTTCAAACACCTTGGATGGAGTAACCTGTCACTGAAGGAGCTCTCCAGTGCAGCGATGTAGTCCTGCATGGGGTGAGAAACATTGTCCATCATGGATGACAGCTTAGCCATCCTCCTCCCTTGTCCCACTACCTCCACAGTGTCGAGGGCTATTTTAGATGTTATAGGAAATCCCTGCTCATAGACACAAGTAATTGAATTCAGGCCTGTTTCAGGCTTAGTTCCACTTAACTAAGATATGATTTGTGATTTTGACTGTCAGGGGCAGCGGAGAAGTTCCTGATGCCCCTGACAGTCAAACCACTGGGTGGAGTTTGGGTGAAGTCGGAGGGGAACTTTGGTGGCAGACTGGCTGGCAGACGTTACGATTAAGGCAGACACACCATCAACATGTCTCTTTTCAGTAGGTAGATGCCGTTTGAAGGCAGATGTTGGGAATTGACTCATATTGGATGGGTGGGTTTTTTGTTTGTGTTTCTGCCATCTAGTGGTCATGGTGGAATTACAACTTCTGGTGTAAATCACAACCAAAAATTGGGAAAAAAATAACAACAAACCAAGAAAACACAATGGTAAAGATAAAATAACAGTGGTAACTCACAAAACAATGACAATTTAAAAAATAACGATAATTTTCAAATCAAAATATTGTTTTTTTTTACAATTGCTTACACAAAGAAATTAAAAATAACAGTGTGTGAAACCTGATGCTCAAGAAGCAAAAGGTCCACCAAGATCTGCACAACTAGGAGCACATTCTCAACCACACACTTTTTGCAGAACGCAAAACATACTTATCTAACATCCCAATCAGAACCCATTTTAAGGCCATGTAGGTTTTCACTACACGGAATTCGACTCTGGTCTCATGATCAGAGATGCTGAAATAAATATCCGCGGGGTCATTCCCCTGCATGCCTGAGGTGGATAGCCATGGCACATGTACAATGACAAGCATTCATTTGAATGACTGGCGTACAGTGATGATGTCACTTCTGCACCAATTCAAGGCACTGCCTTTCAAAATAACACACCGATGAACCAACTGATCGAACATGACCATCAGGCACACAGACATTTTAATATCAACTGACCAATCGGGCATAAGCGCTATGAAAAGCCCACAGGTGAGGAACAGAGGGCTGTGTCACGATGAGAGTATGAGGGTGAGGTAAGATGATTTGTTTTGATACGGCACTTTTCCGGTCTAGCGAGCACTCCGAGCACTTAGCGGCATACGTATGTGGCTGGAGTCAAAGGAGGCCGTGGACAAAAAGGATGAGGAGCAAACTTATCAGATGAGATTTTGAGCAACATTGGTCGACCGTGCTGATATGGGCAGAGGCTGGACAGAGAGATCCGTCCCACTACGGCAGGTGCTTCGGACATTTTGACCAGAGCGCGGGTGTAAAACCACTTTTCTCGACCGTCTGCAGAACAATGGGAAGAATGAAGCCCGCTACATGCCTTACATCAGAGCCTCTGGAGACCCATTCACTGCATTCTGCCTTGTACCCGGTCCCTGGAGGAGAGAGGGCCCCTATTCTCAGAGGAATGAGAGAGACCTGTTGTCAACATGGTTCTGACCAATAATCTCCTGCTCCTCAGAGAACTCCAAACAATCTCCCTCAATGTCAAGTCAAGTCAATTTGATTTGTGCAGCCCATTATCACAAATCAACCGTGTTCCTCAGTGGGCTTCACATTAACACACCATCCTGTCCTCAGATCCTCACATCTGATCACTAACAACTCCCTTACAAAACCCCTTTAACAGGGAGGAAAGCAGGAAGAAACCTCAGGGAGAGCCACAGAGGAGGATCTCTCTGACTCGTCAGTGCCCCCATGAGAGCTGGGATAGGCTCCGGCATGACTCTGTGACCGACGTCAGATGAGAGGATCAAGGACAGGGAGACACATTCATGATCATGGAACTATTTTGAACGCCCGTGGGCCGATGTGATGCCAGCCTCACAATGTGCTCTGGAGGAATGCGGCCCTCCGCCGCCCACCAACTCCCGTTTTTAAACAGACCGCACAGCATCATCAGAGGAGAAGCTCCGACCGGGGTGGAGCAGGTCAGATGCATCCTCACCTAGGACCATACGTCTTTCCACCGACCCTCCCTGGTCGGTAACCGGTTCCACCAGCCTCCCTTTTTCCACCTCAGCCCCAGTGAGCCCCTCTAGAGGATTCTTCCCTCGCCGTCTGGCCAGACAAGCCACAGCCTGACGTGGCCTGTGATGTGGAGGAAGGGCTATGGCCGGACCCAGCGAGGTGAACAGATCACGCCCGAGGGGCTTGACTTTATTTTTCTAGTCTGTGGTTTCTTCTTTGTCTCCGCATACGGGTCCGTCGTGTCGATACTGTTTTAGAATCAGAACACGCTCAGTGCTGACTCGCAGGGATGAATGCCCTGTTTGGGAAGGGACGGAGGCTTTGGCTGCTTGTACAGCGTGGAGGGAAATAAACACTTTCGTCCATGTGGTGGGGCTGGTCCCGGGTGTTCGGTCGGTATATTTTTGCACCTCCCTCCCAACAGTATCTCTGAAAGAATCAAACCCAGACTGGAAACGATGGGAAGGGTTCCAGATTGAGCCGAGCCGTGATTGGCTGGTTAAAACAGGGCCGTATCTCATAAACCAAATGTTGGCCATATGGTGTGTGAGATACGAGTTTTCATTAGACAAAATTGGGTTTTTATAAATCACAGTACGGTTTTTGAATGGAGAGTTTCGTTCCGCAGCAGATCTGAGCTGTTGCGCTCCTCGTGTGTGTGCGCGTGTGTGTGTGTGTGTGTGTGTGGTGTCATGCGAGATGTGCGCGGTATTTGTTTTTCTTCAAACCGAGCCTTGTTTTCTAAATGGTGCCCACAGCTTTTCTCCGTTGCTTAGACACGGTGTGGGTAATGACTTATTATTTTCTCTCTGTAAAGGTAAGTGCATTTTGACCTGGAAAGAAAAAAAGAAAAGAAAAAAAAGAATCATCATTTCCTAAAAGCAAAACAATTGGTAGAACTCACACCCGGTGGGACAAACTCTGGGAACACACACACACACACACACACGAGCCGTCAAAACCACAGAATGCACGCCTGACCCGGGGACGACCTCATGATGCAGAGGGGCCTCTGCGGGTGCAGCTCTTTGTTCCAGCCAATCACCTCCTCACCTGACTATCGGTCACCCCATCGGCCTTCCTGAGGACCTGGATTAGTAGAAGACGCACGCCTGACTCAGCAGAGCCGCTTCACTGATCCTATTGACGGTGGCTCGTCACCGTCTGGGAGCGGCATGGCTCGGCGGGTGGAGCGGTCGCCCGGCGATCGGAAGGCCGCAGGTTCGATTCTCCCTCCCGCAGGAAGCGTGTCGAGGTGTCCTTGAGCAAGACACTGTGCCGTGTGGTGGCAGCTCACTGCTCCTGTACAGTAGGGTGGGTTAAAGGTTAAGATGCGGAGAAATCCAAATCTCCCCTTGCGGGACTGATAAGAGCATCTATTATTTTATTCTCCGTTTAAAAAAAACGATTCTAAAGAATCCCGAATGTGTGTCCGCGTGTCACCTCAACTGTCCCCACAGGCCGGCTTGACGTTAAACACTGCGACATACCAATCTGAGGGTCTCTTAAGAACAATCTGGAATGATTCATGCATTCCCCTCCTATCAGACACACCGTTCATCCATCACACCCTGACTGGCACCGACTGAAGCTGCTGAGGAGGTGTGCTGCAGGGCCTGAGCCGTGGCTTGACGTGGGGACTCGTTGCCTCCTGTTCTCTCGCCTGGTCAGAAGGAATGACAGTGATCGTAAAACATGCACGTCTCACAAAAGCTACTTCGTGTATTAGGCCCCAGAGAGGACCTGCGTCTGACTGCAGAACAGGAATTAGCAGCTCGGCCGTGTCTCTGGGGCCCTGAATGAAGCCCAAATGTTGGCTGTGACAGTTTGAGGGAGGCTCCACCTTTGCTCGGATACACACCTGATTGTGAGTGTGGAGCGGCTGCTGTCGCTGTGATTCGAGGGGAGGGATGTGCCTTTTGATCGATGAAACCTCCTCACTCTCCAGGCGGGAGGCAGGACTTCAAGGCTAAAGTAGAGCCGCTCGCTCCACGGCTCACCGCTCATAACCTGTTGGAATAAAACGTGTTGTGCTGTTTTTAATCACTGGGGTTTGTCTCGACGTATAGCCAATAAACAAGGTAAGGACATCATAAGGAAGGTGAATCAGTTCATCTGGACACAAGGTCTTCTGAGAGGAAATGAAAGATGAAATGCTTCTCTCTGTGAACCTTGTCTCCAGATGAACTGATCCGCCTTTTTTGTGATATCACTGGGAAAATGCTCATTTTGGGGCCGCAGTATTTCATTGGCTAACTCAGGTAGCTCAGTGGCTCTCTCAGGTACCTCAATGGCTAGCTAAGGTAGCTCAGTGGTTAGCTAAGGTAGCTCACTAGTTAGCTCAGGTAGCTCAGTGGCTAGTTCAGGTAGCTCATTAGCTAGCTCAGTGGCTAGCTCAGTGGCTAGCTCAGGTAGCTCAGTGGCTAGCTCAGGTAGCTCAGTGGCTAGCTCAGGTAGCTCATTAGTTAGCTCAGTGGCTCGCTCAGGTACCTCAATGGCTAGCTAAGGTAGCTAAGGGGTTAGCTAAGGTAGCTCACTAGTTAGCTCAGTGGCTAGCTCAGGTAGCTTAGTGGCTAGCTCAGGTAGCTCATTAGCTAGCTCAGGTAGCTCACTAGCTAGCTCAGGTAACTCAGTGGCTAGCTCAGGTAGCTCACTAGCTAGCTCAGGTAGCTCAGTGGCTAGCACACTTGCTTCAGGAACTGACAAGCCGGAGGCAGCAGGTTCGAACCCACTGCGGAGCATCAGGAAGGGCATCCGGCCTTAATTATCTAAGTCTGTGTCCACCCCGACAGCATGTGGACCGGTGGTGACGCGTAAACCACACCTCTAGCTGGGATAATGCTTCGTTTGCTTTATTTGAAAGTGATGCTTCCATGTTTCCCTTTATAAACAGAAACCATGCGTTTGTTGTGTTCTGCACATTGTGATGAGGGCATTTTTCTCTGTGTGTGTCCTGTACATCACATGCAGCCTCATATTTTCTTCAGCAGGGCACATTACACTGTCATAGCCCGCTACGGCAGAATGAATGCAGCTTTGCCATCGTCATGCTGAGTGTCATGGTCTCAGTCAGTTTGTACAGGCTTTATGAGCCATGTGGTGCCCACACAAAGGACTTGACCCGGCCACCCAACAGGGAAGCTTTCACCTTTGACCCCATGTGTGAGCACCACCTCAGGCCTCTCCTGAACCTGTCAGCTGCTCTCTGATGTCCCTCAGATGGCCAGCTGTGATTGATTTCCAGAGGTTTCTTCACAAGGTGCACCAAAGGGGTCAAGTATAATTGCCGCCCCCCGAGCAGGGGAGTAAACGCTGGCATGATGGTGTCAGAAACCCTAGCCAAAACACAGGGCCAGCTCCATCACAGGGGCAGAGGAGAGAGTTGACCTTGCTTCCAGGCAGAGCTGCAGCCTATCTGTCTCTACACTGCTACGTACAGGCAGGCTGGAGAGAGTCCTTTCTTCCCTGCCTACGGCTTTCGCTTTGTTTGGGTCTCTTTTGTTTCCTCTATTGTAGGGCTTGAAGCACAGGAACACCAAAAGAAACCATGAATGGAGGATACACGGGGACGTAGCAGGTTTTGTTCCATCGGCTGTGCCATAGTGTCTCACCGTGGCGAGCTTGAGTGTGTGCTCAGCTTCAGCCTCCCACACACGACGTCAGCCCACTGCCCACTGGCAAATCCATCACAGCCACTATCAGAGTCCCCTCATTGTCACGGGGATGGATGGTGTGTCTGCAGGCCTGCACATGTCTGTGTGAGAGAGAGACACAGAGAGAAAGACAGAGACACAGAGACACAGAGAGATAGACAGAGACAGACAGACAGAGAGGGGACAGAGAGAGAGAGAGAGACAGAGAGCGGGGACAGAGAGACAGACAGAGAGACAGACAGAGAGACAGACAGAGAGAGGGAGAACAGGAGGAGGGGAATCAGATGAATGTGTGTTTTGAAAACACTGCAAATCCTCTCTAGTAGTTTAGAGTCATTTTGTAAATACGGGGGATTGGAGAAAATTAGAATTGCAGGGATAAACCCACCAAAATGAGGACGCCACTTAGATCTATGATGCTTCAGTGGACGTTGCACTCGAGCGAGTCAGAAATGTCCTCCTTTGTCTACTTTTCCGGCCTGAGAACACTCCGCCGGTACTCATGCGGGGGCACAGACAGCAATACGCGTAGGCACGGGGAAGGCGATGAAGTCACTGCCTGCTGATGTCTCGT
>OMLC01091953.1:0-13405 GCA_900302585.1 Regalecus glesne | reverse complement strand
GAATGCTTTATCTTTGAATGAAATAATTTCTATGATACTAAAATCCCCAAAAGATCCCTTGGATGAACCCTACCCGGACACCGTGGCACATGTTTAGGAGTTGCTTTTTAAATGTGTGTCTTACTAGTTTCTGCACATCGTTATCATTTAGCTCTGATTCCTATTTGAACAGGAGACGGTGTGCCGATGTCTTACGGGTAAACAATGCCTCTGAACACGAGACAATCTGCGGTAGGAAAAGAATGTAGGTCATTCAAAGGAAACGACGCCCTCAGCAAAACAACCACCTACGTTGTGCATCGCCACAGAGCCAGTCTGCAACTTTCACACCAAAGAAATCTCCTCATCCAAAGCCCGTCTTTGCAACACGTTGGGCTCGCCATTGAATTGAACATGTTCAGCATCATTCGGGACTACCTTTGCATGGGTGGTCGCATTTGGAGTCAAGTTGCTTCCAGGGGGACCAAGCATTGAGTTTAAACACGTGAACTATCAGCATGGGCAGTGTGACACAGTGGCTGAAGAGACCACCTTCTTAACTGGTGAGCCGGAGGCCTGCACTTGAACCAGACGTCATATCTCTGCTGGGCCCAGGACCAGGGGCCCTATTCTACTGTTAAATCTCTTGCTTTGACCTTTTCTTGAAAAAACACCCCTCCCCCCAAACCAACACATTTACCGACAGGTGCCAATAGAGCATCACGGTGTTTGCATTAGTGGATTAGTGAATTTCATCTGTCTGAAATGATAAGTGAAGCCTGATATCTCTGAGGGGCATTTAAATAGCGCCGGACCTAAACTCTTCCAGCCTAATGAGGCATCTGATCTGGATGCCCTCTGCCAGGATAGTAATGGAAACAATACAGTACAACCATCCACTACCTAAACACTCTTAATCCAATTTAGTCACACACAGGGGGCTGGAGTCCATCCCGGAAGGCATTTAGAGATAGGCAGGGAGACACCCTGGACGGGTCACTTGTTCACCCTGATGGACAAGCCAGTGAACTTAAAATCCCCAGCATGCATGTCTTTGGACTGGGATGAAACAGAAACCAGTGTGAAGTGACAGCCAGCCCCTGTGCTACCATGCAGTCTGCAATATGAGATAAGGTTCGTTTTTATGTGTCACCATTATGTCCCCACGTTGTAGGGATGGACATGTACCTAGATGGGTCTCGAGGGATTAAGGCCATGGGATGTCCTTCCTTGACGTCCAATGGTGGGATCAAACCCGTGACAACTGGCTTGACATTTCCTGGCGTTTGTGCTCCATCACTGAGCTCCTAGGCCCCGCAGGTCTACAATATGTAATGTGTTCAAAACAGACAACCAATATCAAAAATCTCTGCAAGGTTCCATGTTGAGGAATTTGTGGATGGGCTTTGCAACACATTTGGTCTTAAAGGTGAGGTTATATGCTTCACGGTATCACGGTAGGCTGGATGCCCTTCTCACCGCAGAGTGACATTTCCTCCCACAATATGGGGACCAATCGAGACATGTAAAATATACCTCTCATTTATTTGTCTACTTATTTAAAAAAACATTCACAGACTTTGCAGTATAGTTTGTAATACGGCACTTCGAGATCACATAGAGTGTGTCGTGTCGCTCGGTCAAGTACTCTGTGGGATCTATGTTAAATGCAGCATTGCTCAGTCCGAGAGAAGTTTCCCTAAGGGCAGAGTAAAGCACATCTTATCTTAAAGGTGCTGTGACATATCAGCTAAGGTTCTTTGGTTAACTATTAGGGAGTTCAAATGACCTGTGATCGTGGTTTTGTTCTGTTCTCGATATAACATGATGCCCCTTAACTCGAATGTGTCACTTTTTCCAATGGGAACATGGCCCATTGATGCGCTGTTGAAACCCTCCAGGTAAAATAATCTCCTAACATCTATTTTGCCCATTTGCTTTCCAAAGGTTAACATGTATCAGCTGTTCAGTGCAATATTCACACTCCTGTTCTCAGCAGAGCTCCAGCACGGGGAATGAGAGGAAGTGCTGTAAGGATGACATGGTCCAGGTCAAGGGAAACAAAAAAGGACAAACTTTATTTTCTTCTGTTTTATAAAACATTTTGAAATCAGTCTCAATAAATTAAATCTAGTACAGACCTGCAAGCAGCAAATAATAAAACCTTAACGTAATCAGACGCATCTTCACGAACAGCATCCTTTCCTATCATGGCCTCAGAAAGAACCTTTATTTTTTTTGCTGCTCTAGCACAATGGCAGGGAGGACAGACAGAGCGGCGCTCAGCGTACGAGTAGAATGACAAATGCGATGCGAGTTGTTTATGATCAAGAAAATGGGAGATGTCTCTGTGCTGTGATGGGTTATGCAACCAGTGGGATCGTGAGCGCTGGTGATGAGAAAGAACAAAAGCAGAATCAAAAAGGGGCAACTGAGATGGCTGAAAGCCAGTTGTACTTTGAAGAGGCATGCCTTCCTCCTTTGTTGGCCTGCCTGCACTGAGCCGGCAAACGCTCACAACCTACTAACGCAGCAGTTATGTCTCTCAGTGACAGCAGGGGAAAATGGTACAACACATGATTTCGGATCATTCGAAAGTTTGCAAGCGATGCTACACTGGCTCGGCAATTACAAACATGTTCGACCAAAAGCATTGATGAGTCAGATGATCTTCATGGTTAACGGTCAATTGTTGTTTAAACCATTTTATCTCTATTGTAAGTCATTGTGCCTTAGCTGTGTAGCTCCTTAGATTGAGAAAAGAATCACATTTTAAACTCATCATCGACTGAAGAAAAGAAAATACATCAGATACTTGTTGACGGGGATTTAACCCCCCCACCCAAATAAATAAATAAATAAATAAATAAATAATTGTATTCCCAGGCTTACAGGAGCACTTGACCTTGCATAAGCTTACTAAAACTTGAGAGCTGCTATTGGGCTCACAAGTGAATACATTTCATGCCTGGAAAGTGTGTCCCTGTTATATTCTTGTCAGGCCATCTGTAGTATACTGGGGTGCATTTCCATGAGGATAATATCTGTGTGTGCATATCCACAGCGGGAAAGAAAATCTGATGCAAAGCACAACTGGTGTGGTGAAACCTTTTCGCTTTTACGACTTTATAACCTATTCAAAATGACACTGTGTACTTCTCAAGTACCTGAACCCGAGGTGTGATGAGGGCCTTAAGATCCCTCCACACTCCAGTCTCGTTTATATGTTCCATACAGATCTGTGTGTAAAGTGGGGACTGTAATCTGCAACGGACAGTAGTCCGAATACAAAAACTGAACCGTAATCCTTTACATTTGCAGACACCCCCCACAGGCACACAGACACGTACGCACATACTCCACAACCGGATTTAAAGTACTTGGTTAGAAGCTTATTCAACTTACTATTCAAAGCCTTTTGTGGAGAGAGATTAAAGTGTCTTCAAAGCTGCATTCTAGATAGGGAGATGAAAACACCCTAGTATAGATTGAAATGATCGTTGACACTGATTATGAAACGCATGGGTAGGACTATCAACCTCTAACTCGCACAGGGGACCCAGAAAACTCCGAAGGGGCAGTTTCGTGTTTTATCTATGTTGGAGGGAAAGTAACCCGAGTCTAATTGAGATTCGATACACTTCAAGGAGGGTCATTCAGATACGTTCAGGTATAGACTTCAAACTTTAGATATGTGAGCCAATCCTTCCGTTAATCCACTTGTATTTATCAACAGCGGCGAGGAAAAAAAGGATTCTCCCAGACGCTGACAACGCAAACATGAACAAGGAGAACCCACGACATGTGAATGTTAGCTGTTAGCAAGAACTGTGCAAGTACTTTATATTACCTTCGGTGTCCGTCAGAGAGAAGGGCAGCATATTTAGGAGACGAGCTATTGTAATTGATGAGACACTCGCAGTCGATATGGAGTGTGAGGGGGTGGAGCCACCAAAGATGGTCATTTCCGGGTTCATGAACCCGGACAAATCTAAAAGGACGTGACGACAGATACACAAGATGACCTCGCCTGTTAAACAAACAGGCTTTATAAGGGTTCCCCTGCGTTGTAACGTGTGACGAGGCTAACAGGAGCAGCAAACCGCACCCAGGAGTTCTGAACGGCGTGTGAGTGCTGAAAGTTTTTATATAACATGTTAGAAAGCGGAGCTAACGACATGTAACAAATGACGACACTCCTCATCTTGTTGTGTCCCAGCTCGTTTGAGGTACCCTCATGAAACATCACCTCCACAACTCTCGGTTCATTAGTGCAAATGAGATTTTCCAGATGAAACACAGGAAGTCAAGCTAGAATATTTCACAAATTACCATCAATAGATCGCCTGATGTAGTGTAGAATGCGGACGCTGTCAGAACACGATCATTTACAACCCTTTGTGTGGCTGTGTGTATACAAACGTATGACTTGAGTGTTTCGTTGTGGGTTCTGCAGTCCGTTGCATAGTAGTAGCATAAAGCGCATGGTTATATGTTCCCAGTAAATAGAAAAATGTAAAAGGGGTTTGATTGATAACATGCATCTAGATTTTGAGCCACGGTAGCAGGTAGAGCGCACACCTGAGAGTCAGACGTTGCGGTTTCGTATCCCTCCGGATGGCTCCTTAAATGTGAGGCATTCATTGTAAATCGCTTCGAGCGGTCGTTAGACTAGAACACCGCTATATAAGAACAAGTCCAATTACCATTTAAGTCCATTTCTCTGTCAGGCGCGGTGATTTATATAGCTTATTCTAATTTCTGTGTCACACGTTGGTACAAGTCTGGAATGAAACTAGGGGAGATATGTTTATTTATTTTACATTATATTCAAATTGGAGCCAGCTTGACATGTTATGAGGTCAAATGCCTTGTGTGTTCTGCACACTTTGGCTATTCCCTTAGGCTGTCCCCCTTCAGATTTAACAGTAAATTTGAAAGTCTATGGCTGCTGAATTCTGCACGTCACAAAAGTCAGATTATATATAAAAATACCGTGTTTTACATATATTTTATCAAAGTAAACCACATAATTAGTTGACCGCGCAATTGGAGTTAAGTAGTCTGAATGAAGTATCCTGTTGGTATATGCCTCCTGAGCAATTTCATGATACTAACAGCCTAAATAGAAAGGTTATTACAGTATGTGTTAAAGTAACATGACATCCCAGTTAGTCATTGCTTGGTGGGCAAGGAAGCGACCTTGAGAATATCACCATGCTATTATTAACTTTGACCCTGCATTCATTTCCTAAAACCACCGACAAAACACTTTCACATGCTTGCAGTGCAAAAAGGAATACAAATGGAAGCAACGTCTCAGTGGATGCGGTGAACCAAACTCACAATGGAAATCAAGGACAGGAATGCGACATGGTATGAAAGGTACTAGAGTGCCAAAAAAGGTAAAGCATCCTTTCAAATCAGAAATAACAAAGTTTTGGATTCTTAATAACAGTGCAAGTGTGTATGTTTAAAGTTGGTACTGGAAATCATAAAAGATAGTTACTTAAAAACAGTGGAATAGTCAACTAAGTTGCAATGCCATTTTGATCAAGGGTCATGTGATGCATTGAGGGTAGATGAGTGGAAATTAGAGTGTGCCCATTCCAGTGACCTCAGACGTCAGCCTAGAACAGTCCAGGGAAGAGAGGGGGGTGGGGAACGGGAAAGGAAAAGATAGACATAGAGAAAATAAAACAACTGTGAACGTTGACCTCTTGTAACACAGTGAAAGTTATCAGCGGCTTGTCTTAAGATTACACTTTAGTGTCGTCACAAGTCATCATTACGGATTCGATGGTCGACTTCTGCTGCCACTTCAGGGGGAAAAAGCTTTAACCTCCAAAATGAGTCAGTGGGAAGTCAAGAACTCAATATAGTCATGAACACAAACCTATGTACACACCCATTCACGGGAGGAAATGCGAAACATGACCGTCTCATGAAAAGCATCTCTGTTTAACCATGGCACTGTTGAAGCATCACATCACTCTTCCTAATAGCATTGCTCAATGGCAGTCAACTGGTTTGTTTGTTTTTGTTTTTTTTTCTTTTCGTTTTTTTCTCCACTTTTTAAACTTTTATTTGTTTCAGACACGGACACAACAGGACTAAATAGGCAAAATCTCCTTACCTAGCAACTAGAAAATAAAATACAACAATATCCTTGGAATTCAGCATGCTTTAAACAGATTTAACTATACACCGGCTATTTGAATTTAAAGCAATTTCCATCTTTGCTAGATTGAGTAACTGCATGTGTTCTTCAAGCTAATGCAAAAGGCTGGTAGTCAGGTGCTACAAAAATCCAAGGGGGTCTAAGGAAGATCCACTGGAGAATACATAGGGGTTAACTGTAAGACGGTGACTTTGATGTTAGCTTCTGACAAGAGAACCAGATTTGGGGTGACTTCAGGATGTTGTCATGGATGAGGGGTCATTCCACATGGCAGCCACGTCCCTGAACCTGCCATTGGAATTGTGGGAAAGCAATAGCCATTAGTTTATCTTTAAGACTGTTCTTTGACAACTCCCTAAGTCAAAGCCACAAAGCCAAGGATGTGAGTATGAGGGCTCCCCCTGCCACTGGCAATATTTGTCTATGATGTTTATGTAGCTTATGGACATTTCCGAAGCTTCAAGGAGCCAAAGGTCTGCAGTATAAATTATTTTTACACCTTTGTCGATAGTGAATTTCAGGTTTGAATGTACATAGCAATAGGTCACGAAGCATAGCACCATAGCATTCGAATGAAAACTGTGCTTCGCTGAATTGTGTTGATATCTCACATTACTCAGGCCCTGGTTATTTAGCCCTTGGGCTTCAGAACCATTGATGTATTACTATAGTCAGCCACTGTCCATTAAAAAAATGAAATTGTATCTTGTGCCAAGATGTCAGGGTTGCATCTCAGTAATGTCGATCAGAAGTGCCGACGGTATTCACTTTTTGTGTCACCATGCAGTTTCTAGCATGGATATTTTGTTTATATGCCATCAGTAGAGTCTGAGATTATAGTGAATGTATTTTAGCGCTGTAATTTGTATGTAATTAAGTGATTGGATGTACTTATTGATGATGCAGTAGCCTTTGACATAACTCATCATGTGCAGGTGCGAACTATGCTGAACAACACATCCATAGATTTTATAATTATCTCCATTTCCTCTGTTATTTGGAACTAAGCAGTGTGGAAAATGCCACACAGCAAGTAGAGGATATAAGTAACGAGCTTATATAAGGAACACAACACGCGGCATCCAGTCGTAATGCCAACAAGTGAAGAGCTGATTCTCGTGACTAATCTGAATATTAATTCTCCCTCACTCAGGTCAGCTAATCTGTATCTGACTGTCATCATGTGGTGATTTGAGTCACTTGGCATGAGTCACAGAGCATCAACTTAGCCTATCAAAGGAATCTAAAGTAAAGTAAGAGAGCAGACAACAAAGAGATCGAACTTGAAATTTTGTGATGTACAATATGACACAAATCTTTTGTAAATTTTTTTAAATTCTGCTTTATGATAAAGGTTACCTGGCATTGATGAGATACTGGGCCAGGCTGATGTTAGCAGGGGTCCCTGTGATAGTTATCTGGCGCTCCGTTGAGCCCTCCATCGCGTTAGCAATTTTGATCTGCGCCCCGGACATCTGTCGAATTTCATTAATTTTGGTTCCCTGACGTCCAATTATGCAGCCTATTAGCTGGGGGGGGGGATAAAAAGATTAGAAACCCTTGAACACAGAGAAAGGGATCAACATGTTTGACACAATAAGCAAAATGAATATTAGACGTGTTAAAAATAAGAAATTTGCTTGGTGCAAGGTTCATTTCGATGCATTCATTAGGTAAAATAAAGTGTGATTTACACTGGTGTCATGGTCAAGTCTCAATAGATTACCAATAGAAAGAAAATCAATACGGACTCTTTATTACAGTTCTCTTTGCTGGTGTGCCTTTGCAGCTCTATAAAACACAAAAACGTGTGATAGAAAAAAATGATCCTAGCACAAACTAGTAGTAGTAACCTCATGTGGGGATGATTTCTGCATGATTGTATTTGTTGAGCCATGCACTAATTACAAATTCAAGTCCAATTTTGTGTCAATAAAATAAATGCATTCCCATAGACACTTAATGGACAAAGTCATGAGCTCAGCCGCAGAGCAACATTTTAGGAAGAAGCTTTATTTTTCATTGTACATGCATACAATGAAATTTGTTCTCTGCATTTAACCCATCCTGTTGTAAAGGAGCAGTGCGCAGCTGTAGCACCCGGGGACCAACTCCAGTTATTTTTCCTATTGCCTTATTCAGGGGCACAGGCAGGAATATTAACCCGATAATTCATGTCTTTTTGATGGTGGGAGGAAACCGGAGCACCTGGGGGAAAAACCCGGGCAGACATGGGGAGAACATGCAAACTCCACACAAAAAGAACCTGGGATGGGATGCGAACCCAGGACCTTCTTGCTGCGAGGCAACAGTGCTAACCACTGTGCCACTCACTATACACTTAGATGACAAGAAGCCTTGAGCCAAAAAGCCTCCCTCACGCTAGCTGAGGGTTTTGATATTTTTGCTAGTGTTTTACGCAAAGGAGGAAAACTTTAAGTTTAACCGGTTCAAGTAATCCACAAACTCTTGCAGCGTGGAACCATCATTACTCACATCATTAGGAATGGTGAGCTCATGAGTGCTGGCTGGGGGGCTGGCATCCAAACCTGGGTTGGAGGAGCAGGGGAACAGGTGGTGACAGCATGTAGATTTCATTTTAAAAAGTCTTTTTGTCATTAACGAAACTCAAGAGAGCGGGCAAAATCTTCCCAAGCACAATATCATTTAATGAGGTGATATTTTTTAAATGATGACTCAAACTGAGTCATATTTATCTAAATGAACGGGCCGTATTTTCATAAGTAATATATAAAAGAATCTAAATGAGCGCAAAGGAAGAAAAACATTGTCTGCTTTTGGGTGTACTCTGTAGCCTGCAAAAACAAAAACCTGGAGTTAAGGTTGGCGGAAAACATTTTCCAATTTGAATTACATTAGTTCGGAGTTTAGTTGCTATTATTCATTTCTCCCTTTTGAATCATGCATTATGCTCTGTTGGATGTTTTGGAGAGCATCCAGTGACACGTTTTTTTAGAGGCCAGGGATGGCGTGTTGGTTTACTAATATCGACCCTGTCAAGCTAAAATTATCAATCATTACATCCTTGTGCAGATTGTGAAAATGTGAATCCAGATTCAAGAAATCTCCAATGTGTCTTTTTACAAATGCCCATTCACACATGACAGAATTAATTTTACCTTAAAGCTAATTATGCCAATTCAGATACTCAGGAGGTTGTCTTTTATCGTGCGATGCACTCAACCTATTACACAGGACTTTTTTATTTTTAATGGGGAATAAAAACCCTACATTTAACATCTTAGAGGACAGAAACATCCTGTTGCCATATATTAGTACCAACTACATTGTGTCTTTTATAGTCCATTGCCAAACTCTGCCTTTGACAGGCATCATACTAGATAGAACCCAAGGACAGATATTGATGTAAAAATATGAAAAGCAAGGCTTTTGGAGGAATGCCACCACCAGGGAGATGTCATGCTGTGCAAAATCAGAGATAAGGTGGAAGGTGGGGAAAGAGAAATCTATAGGTGCAAAGAGAAGGAAGTGTCCAAAGGGCATGTTGGGTACGTACCAGGGAAAGCAGGGGTGGTCTGTCCAAGAGGGGTAAAGGGGGTTTGCTGCATAGCCAACTGGTGGAGCTTGGTCAACTGCTGAAGGGTTAGGAAGGGACAGGAAACTAAGAGGTTATTATTACAAAATAGGCCACACCGAGAAATAAAGCCAACCAAAACTAGAGTGAATAAAACAGTGGGGAGAAGGAGGCCATGACACATGGTGGTGTAGGACGAAGAAGGAGGTAAGTTAGAAAAAGAAGGGGAGGAGGAGTGAGGTCTTTCATGGGATAATAAAATGCCAAAGTGATCAATGCATCCTTGTGCTCCTATATTCTCCTATGACTAAGGAAGGTGTGTTGATTGTTCCCGGTCAATCTTTGAATTTCTTATCCAAGCTTTGACTGAACGAGACACTTTTGCCAAGAAAGAACACTCACTCAAAGTATCAGGTGTCCGCGAGGTAAACGGCCCTAGCTCTAATGAGTGTTCTCCCATCATCAGGTCACCACTTGGGAAACGCTTGAAAAGTGTGTCACATGGTCCCAGAGTTGATGGGAGTTTCCTTGAAATGGGTAACCTCAATATCTCACCAACAGCACACAAACACACTTATAAAACACATTTCAGCTAAGTCCTCCTCCAGCTGTCTGTCATTTCCATCAGGGCTGGGAAAAGGCATATGTTTTGAGAATGTTCTTCAACCTTTAAGTGCAGCTTTAATGAGGGCCTAGAAGGATGTCGTGCCTTTAACTTGATTGATTGTAATGTCAACCACTGCGACCGTCGGCATCAATCACCCCCTAACTTCAAGTTAGCGAATGTGACGTGAGATGGCTCCGGAGACGTTCTTGCCACAAGGACAGATTAAGTCAAGTTATTGAGAGAGAAAATTTTGTCCCGTGGAATGGAGTTCAGTAGGTTTGTACTTTGATAATACCAGCAATTTCTTTTGTTTTTATCAGCATCACTGGTAATGAGCATTCTGCTACCAACCGGACCTTTAGATGAGGATATTTCATATTCAGCAGTTTTCTGATAATGGATCGGTTTTCTCTCTTACCACAAAGACAGTGATCAAAATCAGATTCAAGGTGTCCTGATTGAGGACTTGACTTGAAAAGAAATCGCATGTCATCAAGATCACTTATTGTTCATCGATTAGATTTGATCAACAAAAGGCTGGAAACTCACATCTGGATGTGGTATGGCATATTGTCCCTGAATTGTGTAGGCCTGGAGGAATGGAAAAGAAAAAAAAAAACACCAATTAGAAAATACGAAATAATGCTACATTGGGGGCAGCATAACTTAGTGGGCAGAGCAGTCATCTGGCAATCAGAAGGTTACAGGTTCGATCCCAGGTCCTGCAGAAAGCATGCCGAGGTGTCCTTGAACAAGACACTGAACCCCTAACTGCTCCCCGAGCACATTCCAGCTGCTCACTGCTCCTATACAATAGGATGGGTTCAATGCACAGGATTGCAAATTCCCCCTTGTGGGACCCGTAAGGGAATCTAAGATGAAATAAAAGAATAAAACATTGAGACCCAACTTCATATCTATTTATCCTCTACAACATGTTCATTGAAAGTGACTATATTTCCATATTCTCTAAGTTAAAACAGGAACAATGAAAGGAAAGGCTCTTTATTTGATCAATGTATTCTTACACTGAAGTGATATAGGAGCAGTGAGCAGCTGCAGCACCCATAGAGAAGTTAGGGTTTTAATGTCTCGCTCGAGGACAGTTCAATATGCTTTCAGAAGAGGCTGGTATCAAACCAGCAACCTTCTGATTACTGAATGACCCACTCTACCCCCTGAGCAATGCCACCCCTAGTGCTAATCACTGCAATATCTTATGAACGTGAACATTTCCTAAGTTTAATTTCCGACATTCTATCCAGTAATCAATTTCAAAAGAAGCACTATAAAATCCGTCATATCACCGTATAAAAGAACAAAACTACAAGAGTTTACAACAGAGTTTTAGTGGAAAGTAAATATTCAATGCAAACAATGGATTAGCAAGTTGTCACCATTGGGGAAGAGGAGAGGAGATCACACGTTGCTGGTTAAAAACTACAGAACGGTCATATGTGGACTTAAGAGAGGGATTTCTTAGCTAAGCAATTTTGTCTGCATTCACAACAAAAGCTGGAAATCAGTCTGGGTGAAGTGAAACCCATCTGTATGCAGGACCATGCCTGCAAGCATTGCTACTTAAATCAATGTCATCTATCGTGGTAACAATGCAGACATAGGTCAGTGGAGCACCTCATCGAGAGTTGGAGCAAAAAGTAACCGACTGCCACCTTTTCAGATCATGCCTTAACCGTATGTCGGGTCATTTCCTATAATCATTACTCAACAGTGGAAGCCTTGTGAGACTGAAGCAAGTCACTGGCCCAGCACTAGCAACCAACAGGACTCCAACCAATACAGTCATCTTGAACATATTATCTGCACAAAGATTTTCTTGAGACATATCAAGGTAACCTCCACCTTAAACCGAATTCTAATGTTACTCATGTGATCTTGGAAAGTTCAACAGTAGTACAATAACTAATCCGAAAGCAAGAATTGAGAGAAGTGACATTCTGATCTGTAATACCATCAGAAGGCATCGTCTGAGGCTTCCCCACTGGAAATCGTGTTGATATTGTGTTTTAAAAAAAAGTACACGACAAATCTATGTACGAAAGCCTATTTCCTGAAAGTGCTGCAGATTACGATCAACTTTTGCTAAAGAACTTTTGTTCATATACTTTAAGCATGCAGACAAAGAGCCATGTAGTAGGTCTTTAGATGAGTGATGCCTCTAAGCAGAGCAGAGTTTGTGTACTTGTATGTAATGTTAACATAAACTCTTATTTTGACTGATTAAACAGGAATAAGTTGGTTATTATGTCTTCTTCCTCCTTTTCTGTGCAGTATGTGCCCTGCAAGGAGTGTGGGAGACTTGGGTTGGGTGCCCTTCCTGGCACCCTGTGGTGGGTTGGGGGGAGGGTTCATCGTTCCCTAGTGGGAACGCTCTGCAACTGAGCTACTGCAGCTCATTTCAAAGATCATCATATTATTCATATATCTAGTAATTCTATGATAACTCTTATCCTCTGTGACGTATTCTGTGAATTGTGTTTTATTCCGTATACACAGCATCCATTGCACACCTGTCTGTCTTGGAAGAGAGATCTCTCCTCTGTTGCTCTCCCTGACGTTTCTCCCTATTTTTCTCACTGTTAAAGTTTTTCTTTAAGGGAGTTGCTCCTTATCAGATGCGAGGGTCTAAGGACAGGATGTTGTGTTAATGTAAAGTCCACCCAGACTATACGAATAAAGTTGACCTGACTTGCCCATTTCAAAAAAATTCTAAACCATCCATAATAGTTCTTTGTCTGCAGGCTTAAGCTCTGTTTCTTTTGGTGAAGTTTCAGTTTGCCATTATCCACTCAATGGCACTTTTAGTCACTTAAATTGCCTCAGAACTGGATTCAATCCGGAATACAAGATAAGCAGAACTACAGAGGTAACTACACCATATTTGTTACCCCGAACATTCCATAGTTTCTATGAGTCCTTCACACCCAGGTCTCCTCTGTGTTCTGCGTCTCAACAGGAAATCTAACGTCTTTCTTTGCTCCCTTGCTGACACTGATGTCATGGTTACTGAGTCGACCTCTAATAAGCCTCCATTAAGAAGTGACTTCCAGCACGTGCCCTC
>OMLC01091949.1:0-14167 GCA_900302585.1 Regalecus glesne | reverse complement strand
ACAGGCTGTATGGTGTTAAAAGCACTGGAGAAATCAAAGAACATGATCCTCACAGTGCTCCCAGGCTTCTCCAGATGAGACAGAGCTCTGTGTTGGAGGAAGATGACAGCATCATCCACTCCTATGCCAGGTTGATAGGCAAACTCTAGTGGGTCCATCACTGGGCTCACCAGGGGGCGGAGATGGCCAAGGACCAGCCGCTCAAGGGTCTTCATCATGTGTGATGTTAGAGCCACCGGCCGGTAGCTGTTGAGATCCTTGGGGTGTGGAGTCTTGGGTACTGGTACTACACAGGATGTTTTCCATAGCAGTGGCACTCTCCCCAGTTTCAGGCTCAGGTTGAACATGCATTCCAAAGGCCTGCATAGTTGATCTGTACAGGACTTCAGGAGCCTGGAGCTGATGCCATCTGGACCTGCAGATTTCCCCTACTTGATCCTCCTCAGCTGATTCCTCACTTGGAGTGTTGTGAGAGACAAGTTGGAGCAGGGTTGTCTGCTGGGGGATATGGATGGAGGTGGAAGAGTTGGGATGTTGAGATGAGCAGAGGGGGGTGGCTGTGAGCTGGTCGTTGCAGAAAGTGAGGTGGGGCTGGAGCGATACAATGGACATGCAGATGAGGGTGATTGCCGCATTGAGGACTGGGGCGGGGGAGGAATGGGTGTCTGGTCAAATCTATTGAAGAATAGATTCAGATCGTTCACCCACTTTTGGTCCCCCACAGTCTGGGACTTTGACCCTTTGTGGCCAGAGATGGTTTCCAGGCCTTTCCAAACTCCTCTGATGTTCACAAAAGAGGTGAATTTGTTCAGCTGGATCAGAGGTTCATTTTTGAAACTTTTCGTCACTCACCAGGTGACTTCTTCAGTCTAAGCTGTCCTCTGATGTTGTTTTGTTGCAGTTGTTCCTCCATCAAGCCTTTCTGATATCTGTAGTGAAGGCTATTTTGTGGAGTCTGAATTTGATTAGCACATCGAGCAGATTTGGGTTGAGGTTTGGCCCGCTCAATAAACAGTCATTTAGGGATGGGTAACCCTCTTCATGTGGTGATGTATCGAAAACTACTCTTAGTTTAGTAGTCACCTTATCCTCTCGAAGAACAGCATGATGTGGCATGGAGTATTTCACAGTCTCAGGTTGCTCGGTTCGGCACATCCTCACAAGATGTCTTGCTGCAGGTAGTCCTGTATGATGTCATTGTACCTTGTGTACAAGTTTGCATCCACTTTTAGTTTCCTCTTGAGGCTCTCAAAACGTTTTTTTGCAACTCTGAAGTCGTCTTGAATATCTGATCGGTCATATTACCATGGTATTTGACAAGGTAGCGACCATCGTTATGTGTTGTAGTCTGTTCAAAACTGAAGAGCCTCTGTTTCCTCTTGGCTCTGAGGTTGCTCATTAGCAATGCCCAGTGACTCCACCTCCCAAAAGGCATGCAACTGCTTTGAGATCTGGGTGTCTTCACTTAAACTGATATGCATGCAGGTGGCACTTGTTACACTGGATGTTGAGACCGGACCATCCGAGGCTGGTTTCTATGGCTACGAGTGTTCCGTTTAACCTCTGGACCTTGCCAGACACCGCTTGTCAGTAATAGTCTACTCCTATTGATACTGACAATTCTGGATCATCAGCACCTTCAAGAGGAAAATAAGCCAGCTGCAGACCATTTTTCTTTAGCTTTTCATTGATGGGTAAGCCTGGAACCTTAATCACAGCAGTGCATACTTGAGGAGATTCCACTGCTTTGATCTCTAATCTTTGCTGTGTGTTCCACACATTCTCCAGTGATACTCTTACAATGTTGCGCTGCGTTTTACAGGAGAAGTGGATCCAAACCTGTGTAGATGCAGGGTCTCTTGCCTCACAACTGGTAGTCTTGGTGCTTTCACCACACCCTCATGAATGAAGCTTCTCTGGCTGCCTCCATCTAACAAACAGCGTACAATTTTTCTCCCTGCTGGGCCCTCTGTCCATGCCGTAACTGTATGAAGTAGTACTGTATTTTGAGCATTGGCTTTCTGTTTCACCGTGCTTGAAGGTGTCTGTACTGCCACTGTCAGTCTTTGGCTTTGCTTCACTTTGGTCACAAACTGACTGGTGATATCTGCGACTACACAGGGCGCATGAAGCGCCATCCTTTCCTTTGATAACCACAGTAAAGAGTGTATAATAATCAAGAGTGGCTTTTTCACATACACAACAGCTAAAATGTGGGCCTGCCTGACTATGGCAGACGCAGAGACTCTAATACTTGCATTTGTTAGATCCAGATTTGATTACTGTAATGTTATATTTGCAGGTCTGCCACATGCTAGCACTAAATATCTTCAGATGGCTCAAAATGTTGCAGGCAAAATTCTAACGAAAATTAGAAAATTTGATCATACTGCATGAATTCTTGCCTCCCTTCATTGGCTTCCGATCAACATTAGACTGCAAGGTGCTTCTGCTGACTTGTAAAAAATCCTAAATGGACTTGCCTGCTGCTGTCAGATAATCAAGAGTCTGCTGAGTCCTTTCAATCTGAATTTAAGATGAATCCTTTTGCCTTAACCTGCATTTAGTTGCCTTTAAATTGTGTAATTCACAACTTGTTACTGCATGCCAGGTGTCTCGATTAATTTATTAAGCTCTAATTTTCTGACAAGATTATAGCGCATTTGATGGGGCGGAATAGCTCAGTGGGTAGAGCGGTTCTCTGGCAATTGTAAGGTTACAGGATTGATGCCCGCTCCTGCATATAGCATGTCAAGGTATCCTTGAGCAAAACACTGAACCCCTAACTGCTCACTTGATGAACATCAATCTGGATAAGAGCATCTGCTAAATGTCTGTAATGTAATATTATTGATGAATGAAAACTTTTCTTTTTTCTCACTTGTCTTTTTTCTCGCTGAATGATATCATGCTCATTAACTTTTTCTATGTATGAGATCTAGGAGGAACCTAGGAGACCAATGCAGGGTGCCACCATGGTAAGTTGAGCATGTGATGCCTGGTTCCATGTTCCTCACTACTGCTACTGCAGCCTTTACAAAGTTCATCATCCATCTATCCAAAGTTGGTGGCTTCAGGGTCAGGTCTTGGGATCATACTGGGGCCTATCCTGGGACTCACAATAAGAGGGGTCAATATTCCATCTAACGGCTTGAATAGTTGGGGGTTTGGGGTCTTATCAATGACACTTGATACATTCTTTGTACGATGAGAATTAACCTGGTGGCTTGATCTGGCGTTTGGATCATAGCTGTTCATTAATATCCACTGTCCCTTTAAAGGGGATTATTGATACTAGTGTCTATCCATCCATCGTCAACCACTTATCCGGTGTCGGATCGTGGAGATAGCAGATTTCAGCCAGGAACTCCAAGCTTTCCTTTCCCTTGCAACATCAACTAGCTCTGACTGGGGGATCTCAAGGCATTCTCAGGCCAGTGTGGAGATATACTCCCGCCATCTAGTTCCTGGTCTACCCCATGCCCTCCTCCCAGCTGGAAGTGCCTGAAAACCATTATTTCAGAGGGGAGCTTGGCATCATTATTCGATGCCCGAACTACCTCAACTGGCTCTTTTCTAGTTGGAGGGGCAGTAGCTCTACTCTTGAGTCCTTCATGTATGTCTGAACTTCTCACCCTATCTCTAAGGGAGAAACTAGACAGCATCCTAAGGAAATCCATTTCAGTTGGTTGTATCCGTGATCTTGTTCTTTCTGTCATAACATGCGGACATTGCTGCTTGCAACAATCACCAAGGTGCTTGTCACTGAGAGCGTTGTACACTTTGATTTGATAACTTTTCAACTTCAACTTTCAGCTCTTCTACTTCGTTGATGAAAATATAGTTTCACACACATAGATTGATCCGAAACAGGTCAAGACCTTCTTTGTACCAACACTGACAGTGCCGTACGATTTGTCAGGTACATAATGCATCCAGAAATCCACCATGATTTCATCATTGTGTTTCTGATTGAAAACACAATTGTCCTATAATTGGGGCGGCATAGCTCAGTGGGTAGAGCGGTCGTCTGGCAATCAGAAGGTTGCAGGATCAATTCCCGGTCCTGCATACAGCATGTCGAGGTGTCCTTGAGCAAGACGCTTAACTGCTCCCCGAGCGCCATATGTTGGCAGCTCACTGCTCCTATACAATAGGTTGGGTCAAAAACGCAGAGAACAAACTTCCCCTTGCGGGACTGATAAAGGGAATCCTTTCCTTAATTCAATCACCACTTCTCCAAGTCTTTCCTTTGAAACACCAAAACTCTCAGAATGCTGTGAAACATCCCTCACTTTAGCATTGTAAGGATTTTCCACCATGCAAATGACTGGCATAACCACCTTCAGGTCAGTAAAGTGACTAGCAAACTGGCAAGTTCATCAAGAGATGCAATGCAATTAGTTGGTTGAAAGGAGACACTACACACCTGGTAGACTTGAGTCTGTAGGTTTGAAAAGTGCATAAAATTGTTGTCAGCGAGCTGGTTTTGATAAAGGGCGAGCTTCTCCACGAAGGCTGAAACATTGCTCAACAAGGTAGGCAGCACTTAGTCATTTCCTTGAAGCTTCAACTTGAATGAGTGAAAGCGCTTGGTTATGCACTTCAGAAAAGCCACATCTAGTGTGAATTTGTTATCATTGACATAATCGTGATCCGCTTTTTTTGTCTGCGTAATGACGTCACAAGTCACAAGCAGCAAGCCCTCCAGCACAATTTCTCTACTCAACTATCGGACTTCGGTATGTGATTTCAGGTCTTGATACTGCGTCTCTATTCATTAACTAATGTGTGACAGTGTCGGTGTTTCAGCACCTGACATCTAATGTAGTTTACAACCTTAACTACTTTACCCATTGTCATTTTCCGTTCACTGCCCTTAAGCTTGCAACATAGCTGTTGCTGATGAAGACTACAGTGATAAGCAAAGAAATCGGGAGCTGCGTAGTCTTTTCTAAGCAAGGCGATGAGCCCATTCTCCTTCCCAACCGTTGATGGCGCACTATCAGTGGTAACTGAACGCGATTTTCCCAAATCAGTTCATCTTCTCTTCACGTGTGTGTGTGTGTGTGTGTGTGTGTGTGTGTGTGTGTGTGTGTGTGTGTGTATAAAAAATAATTACTGCAGCCAAAACATAAATTACATTACATTTAAGTTGTTTATTTTGAAAAAAGTAAATACAAATATTTAGTATATTTTAGCAAGGATTATAAAAACATGCTTCAGGGTTGTGTTCAATGTATGCATTATTCCAACCATTTTCTGGTGAAATATGAAAGCATCCTCATAACAACTAACAAACTAAAGATCAAATACATTCATAGAACAAAGAATTTGAATGTAAAATTCACATTTCTCCCTATAAATTTTATCAAAATACATTTTAATGCCGAAACTATCTTAAAATATTCCATTTTCCATTGAGAATAAAATATGTGGCAGCTTAGCAGTAGACCGTGTGCATCAGGAGAGGACAAGCAAGGCATTGCAGATATAGTCTCACCATGCTGTGTCAGGAAGGGCATCTGACTTTAATCCCCCATGCTACATCTAGAGCTCTGTCCACCTCCCACAACATGTGGTCTAATCATTGAATGTGAGGATGGACCATTTGAAAAAATGAATTTCAGCCTTTTTTCCTTTGTGCAGACAGAAACTTTACAGTCATGTGACATGGATGTAGGCTCCATCAACTTTTGCCTCAGAAATAATGAGATTTTAAGCAGAAACCTAAAATGGAAAGTGATGGAAAAAAAAGTACTGGGGTGTTTTGTTGACTAGAACACAACACCATTCATATATAGCCCTTCCTGTGCCAAACTGATGATAAAGGGGTAGTTCCAGTGTCATAGTTTGATGTATAGGGCCACTGACCAAGCTGTGTTTGATGAGATGGAAACAAGAACTTGTTATTGAGAGAAATGATCTGATCTGCTTTTCATCATTCATTAACCCTAGGCAGCTTTCATTTTAGGTGAGAAATCAAGGCAATGCTTAATAAGCACCAGCGCTTCTGATAAGCTCCACATTAATTTACAATTCAGCCCTCCCTTGTTGGCTGGCTTATTTCCCCAAAATATGGTCACTGGGGAATTCAGAGAAAATCAATCAAAATTATTAATATTTCAGAGGATGCCTTTGAAGTGCATATTATTTAGGGAGATCTGAAAAATATGCACACATACATATTGATCAATCCCATAGCTTCTGTTCCAATTTATACACCTGAGCCCTAGCACTGTTGCTCTTATTGAACAGGAATATTTCACCATAGATCTACAGTTGGTTACCCATAGCCTCACTTTCTCTCTTGTAGCTAACCACATCTAGGCAGAAGATTCTAAGAAATTGGAATCCCTCACATCCTTAAAAAATACACAGACAAGTATCGTAAAAGTTAACATAAAACCAAGTTGTACTGACTGTAAACACCCTGTTATTACAGATGCTGAACCTACATGTACTGGTCATTGATGTGATTGTTATTCTGATTATTATGGTTTCAAATGTGGGATTGGCTCGCAGGCCTTATGATGAGTTCAAATTTAGAGGTACCTCTGTCTCTATTCAGAATCCTTGGAATTTTCTAACATTGTATTTACACTGGCCTTTTCTCATTTAAGCTTCTACCATATCTCATGCAAATTATCTTCACTTGTAGTTTTTGATTTTGTCTCTATATTTTCTCATTTAGCAAACATTTTCATCCAAAGCAATTTAGGAAAGAGTCAATAGTTAGCAAATACGTTTGCACATCAACCTTACTAATTAATGTCTTAAAACATTGAATAGTAATGATAGCATAGTTAGGTATGCATATCATGTCAGTTGCAATTAGTATTAGTGTGCAACAGATATATAAGCAATGTTGGTGCAAATCAGTCTCTGAGTGATAATTAGGGTCATCTATGGATTACTGTTGGCCAGAAAAAAAAGTTTCATTCAGACTTTTCTTGAATGAAGTGACTATCCTATACCCTTCATATAGGCAAGAGTTCATTCCCCCATTCTCTGGTCATATGAGAGAAATATCTCCAGCTAGAGCTCAGCCAATTTGAATTGGATATAGATGATAGGTTCCAGAGATAAATGGACTTGTTCTTTTATAGCACTTTTTTAGTCTAACAACCACTCAAAGTGATTTACAATGAATGCCTCACATCTACCGAGTCACACAGCGGGATAAAAACCCACAACACCTGAGTCCCAGGCATGCGCTCTACCCACAGAGGCACTGTGACTCTAGAAGTAAAACAAGAAGAAGCTTTATTAATTTGGCATTGTACATACATACATACATGCATACATACATACACACATACATATATACATACATGTTGGGGCAGTATGACTCAGTGGGTAAAGTGGTCGTATGGTGATTGGAAAGTTGTAGGTTCGATCCCTGCACGTCCAGAAAAGTGTGTCGAAGTGTCCTTGGGGGTGTATATCTGCCTTTTGCCCAATGAGAACTGAGATAGGCTCCACTTCCACCATGACCTAACTGCGCATAAGCAGTTGACAATGGATGGATGGACATACATACAGTGAAATATGTTCTCTGTATTTGACCCATCCTATTGTATAGGAGCAGCTGCAGCACCAAGGGACCAACTCCAGATCTTTTTTCCTATTGCCTTGGTCAGGGGTATGGGCATGAAGGCATGGGCATTCTATTAGTTAACCAGTCATCTTTGCAAAGGACGTTGATTAGTAGAAGATACACATTTGAGTCTACTGATCAAGGTCCATAGCAAACAGAATTGATTGACTAATAGAATCAGGTGTGTAAGTGCTTGGTTGGAACAAAGACCTGCTTCCACAGCGACTCTTTCTGGATCACTTTCGCAATCTCTGGTATTAACCCTAACATACATCTCTTTTTAATGGTCAGAGGAAACACACACAGACACAGGAAGAACATGCAAACGCCACACATAAAAAAGACCTAGGCTTGGATTCAAACCCAGAACCTTCTTCCTGTGCAGCAACAGTGCCAACAAAGAGACCAAGCAAGAGTGTACATGTTAATATGGGTTTTTAAGTGAATCCTTGAAGATAGCCAGCAGCAAGGTTTGCAGTATAAGAAGTAAGTATAATTATGGTCAAGCAAAATCTAATTAAATTTCACAGGGGAAAGATGATATTCCTTACTTCTCTTGGCACATATTAAAAGTCAGTCAGTGACCAAAACTTAAAATACATTACATTCTTCCTCTTATATTGCTATGTTCAGTCATTGTATACAATTTCAAAGAAGTGCATAGATCATAATGAGGGTTTCTCCTCATCCCTCTTACACTAGTGTCAGTCTAGTTACCATGTAAGAGAGCAGGTCACTTTCATCCAGCTAATGGGTTGTACCAATTGCGTGAACTCCAAATGTGAAAACAGAATGCAGTAAACAATGGTATCTTTATATAGAGCTTGGTTTAAGTTCTATATTATTGACACTGGATGATATTTGGGTTGTGCATAGAATAGGGATAATTACCTACCAACTCTGAGAGGTTCATGTACATGTTATCATTAACCCCTACATTGTGGGAGTGGATACAGACTTAGATGGGGCATGAGGAATTAAGACCTGATACCCTGCCTGGTGCGCTATGGTCCGTCCAAACCCATAACATTTGGCTTGTCATTTCTAAAAGCCTGTGTTCTGCCATGGCAATTTTAAGTGCTTTATAAACTCTTCTTAAGATAAGATTGTGAAATTATGTAACTAATGAATGGTGGTGAAGGGGTGAGTATCAATAACTGTACACTTCTCACTACTTAATTTTGAACGTGAGATAGTATTCAATTTGTGTTGTTTATGAGTTTGTTTTTGAGCTTGTGTAAGTTCATTGTTCATTGGTAGCTCAGTGGAAGGGGCGGCATGGCTCAGTGGATGTAGAGCAGTCGTCTGGTGATCGAAAGGTTGTAGGTTTGATCCCTGCACTTTCAGAGAAGTGAATCAAGGTGTCCTTGAGCAAGACACTATTCTCCAACTGCCCTATGATAGATTGGTGACCTATACAGGGTGTACCCTGGCTTTCACCCAATGAGATCTGAGAAAGGCTCCAGTTCCCCCGTGACCCAATTTCGGATAAGCGGTTGACAATGGATGGATGGATGTTTTGTCTTATCTATGTTTTTTTCATTAATTTGTTTCTTTTTTCCTCCTTTTTTAATATGTTCAAAATTAAAATCAATCTAGTAATAGCCAACAATATATGACACAACAATCCTCTGTCTTTGGACCTTAGACCCGACTGAGGAAAATCTCCATTGGAAAAGCCTATTCAGGTGCCTTTCAGGTCTACTTAATGAACATAGCCACTTGTGGGATTGAAGGAGCCACTAGGAATTTGGCAGAATCCAATGGTTTCAAATGTAGAGGAAATATGTATTAATATAGTAACTTTCATAAACAAAGGTACAAACAATATGGGAAAGTAAAACAATTGAAAGAGATTGATCAAACTGAGCACTTTGATCTGAGCTCCTGAACAGGGGCAGCGTTGTTCAATAGGTAGGGGGAGTCTTTTAGTAATCGGATATTAGTTGTTCCATCCCTAGCCCTTGCAAAAAGCATGTCAATGTGTCCTTGAGCAAGATACTGAACTCCTAACTACTCCCTGAGTGGCGCACTGCAGTTGGACTCGTAACGTCGTAAGATTGATTGGATGTGGAGAAAAAATCCACTGGCCTTGGTCATATTTCAACATATAAATTCACAGTGGAACAGCACTAGGCTCTGCAATGTGTTGCTAGGTTACGTCTGAGTGGTTTCTGGTTATGTGACTATGGATCCATCTGATGGGCACTCCGTATTGAGGGCAAATTGGGGGTCCAGCAACAAACCAAGAAACATCACGATGAGTATTGGAGGTACACTTAGAAATCCACATTGAAAGGGAATAAAACAAACCACTCATCAACTAAGCCAGCTACTTAAGCATACAGTTACTGTCTGGTTTTGATGTCTTGATGCATGCTTAATAATCCAGGTAAGGGAATGACACAAAAAGGTGAATCCGTTCAACTGGATAAGAAATTTGTTCAGAAAGATTTCGTCACTCAAACAGGAATCCTCTTCAGTCTGAGCTAACTGTAGGTATCCCAATCCTTATAAACAAGAGAGTGATACCGATAACAAAAAGCTGGTTTTACTCCCACCCCACCCTGGTTCATAAGCTGTGAGTCATCGAGACTCTTTAGCACTGAGCTGACTATGGCCCTGCTGATTCGGTAGCCGGGAAGAGAGACAAATATCACATTAAACAGGCCCCGGTTAAGTGTGGTTATCTTAACTGGGTGATTGTTAAAGCAAGGAACTCTCCTAAACAGTGCATCGGGAAAGTGAAGGGAGAAGAACTACCCAAGCTTAATAATGATAACAATGATTCCCTTATCAGTCCCGCAAGGGGAAATTTAGATTTCTATGCATTTTTGACCCAACCTATTGTATAGAAGCAGTGACCTGTCAACATATGCCAACAGTTAAGGGTTAAGTGTCTTGCTCAAGGACACCTCGACATGCTATATGCAGGACTGGGGATCAAACCGGCAACCTTCCAATTGCCAGACAACCGCTCTACCTACTGAGCTATACTGCCCTAAAGCAGTGGTGATTCCATATGTGGCAGGGGTTTGAGATGTGTATTTTCCAAACGTCACATCTCAGTTGCTTTCATACCCCAAAACACTCTGCATTACATTTTGGTCCACCCCAAGGATTGGTTCCTCTCGCACAAACAGAGAAATATAGTTTTGCCCTATACCATGAGGACTGCAGTAACTTGCACATTGAGGAAACCAAATAAGCGCTGGCCAAGCCAACACGTCAGGCCATGACGCTGCGGTCTACACCCATCCACAGAGGCCAGTGGCCACTCTTTTAAAGATGATGTTCACATCCTTGATAGGAAGGAATGCTGGTTTTGAAAGGGGTGTTAAATAGGCTATTTATATAATAATAATAATAACTCCCTTATCAGTCCCACAAGGGGAAATTTGTTCTCTGCATTTTTGACCCAACCTATTGTATAGGAGCAGTGAGCTGCCCACATATGGCGCTCAGGGAGCAGTTAGGGGTTAAGTGTCTTGCTCAAGGACAACTTGACATGCTGTATGCAGGACTAGGAATTGAACCGGCAACCTTCCGATTGCCAGGCAACCGCTCTTCCCACTGAGCTATGCCGCTATTATGAAAGAACAACTATCCTTGAACAGAAGGGAGTGTGACCTGAGAGCACACCTGTTGTCATTTTACAATGCTGTGTTAGAAAATACTCCCAAATCCTCTGTGAATAGCATTCATTACCACTGAATGTATAGTCAATGACCAACTTGACCAACTTGCATGTAAAACCAGCCTTTTGTTGTGTGGTATATCTGTATTGAATTTAAGGCTGAGGATGCAAGAAGTCAGTTGAGACTGCAGATGTCACCTGTTGGAGTGATGAAACATTTCTGAATAAATTTCTTATCCACTTGAACCAATTCAATTTTTTTGTGATTTTTGGTTAAGAGTAATTTTAAATCTGGGAAAGCATTTGGTCCCAACTATTTGTAAGGGCCCATTTGACCTGCCAAATATAAGACTTAAAATGTAAAAGGGTGGGTTTTGTTTTTGTTTTATAAGATGGGTGTTCACCTGGAGTTTAGTCTTTTGGTTTTGTCATTGAACATGCGATTTCATGGCGTAGGGCCACCATGTTTCATTTGAACAGGAACAGGAACTTGCCATCAATGATTCAACATGAAGGCAGGGTGTCAATACAGACACTGGTGTAAATAGTTTGATATTCTGTTCAGTGTCAAAAGGCTAATTGTGATTTTATTCATATTCTGTTTTCTCTCTCCTGTAAGATGGTGAGATGATTAAGTGTGGACAGGGTCCATTTCTTTGACACACATGTAAAAAAAACATTCAAAATAAATGATCATCCATCCATCCATCCATCCATCGTCAACCGCTTATCTGGTGTCGGGTCGCGGAGGTAGCAGATTTCAGCCGGGACCTCCAAGCTTTCCTTTCCCTTGCAACATCCACTAGCTCTGATTGGGGGATAAATGATCATATCAACTGATTTACAAATGAAATAAATCACAGGCTCTATTTAAAGGCATTTACTGAGCAATTGGGCAAATGCTACCAGGCCTGCTACAAGCTATTTTGTTCTATCCAGGCTCTTGTATTTACATGATGGGCTGTGATGTCAAGCCTTTTCCAGTTATTTTGTAATCAACACTGTAACTTACTTTGAATAACTTCTTGTATAACTGTAGAATCTGTGAAATAAGAATAAGCTATGTAATATATGTATATGTTTTTAATGCTCACAGGAACTCTGCAGTACACAACCATGTATTATTCACATCCATGTCAACTAATCATTTCAAATGGCATGCCTCCATGTCATGTACATTACTGTTCATGTTTATTTTTCACTTTTATAACTTCAATTTTTAAATGAGGCTAAAAACCTAACAAAAAAATCACGACAACAAACTTTCCAGGGTTTCTTTTTGTACACATTCATTATTTCTTAACCCCAAAAAGGAGAGAGAACATGGGATTGACCTGGACTGATGAATTATTAATGAAGAGGGGAATGCATAATTTAGTAGAATTTTTTGCATATTTTATGGTGATGTTTTTTCACTAATTTATAAATCACAGTTCCCTCTTTGAAAAGCAGACATAAAATGTATCAAATACAATATATAGTTAGCAAGACAGTATACATTTTAAGGAGTTTGAACATTACTGAAGACATGCGATAGCCACAGAACTAATTACTTTAGAGTGCAAACATATCATTGATCAGTCTAGCCATAGCCAGAAGATGTGTGTTTATATATTTGACCCCCTCTGAGGAACCATCACCTTATCATGGTGGAGAGGTTTGATTGTCTCTATAAACCTAACTGGTATCTTGTCTGGAGCGTACTGCTCCTGGTAGGGTCTTCCATGGCAAATTGGTCTCCGGTGAGGGACCAGACTAAGAATTGTTCAAGATGACCCCATGAAAGATCCAAGAAGAAGTGACGATACCCTAACCGAAGGAAGCCCTGGCCCTCATCCAGAGCCAGAAGTAGGGCCCATCAAAGGGTGTCTGGTATAGGGACATGACTCTTTCATCTACAGGGTTAAATTCCAATACATTGGCCCTCAGCCGGGGTCTTATGAGAATCCCTACACCTGCTCGGCGTCGCTCACCTTAGGCAACTCCTGAATAGTATAAAGTCCAACTGCTATCTAAGACCTTGATTCTAAATCCGATGCTGTGAGTAGAGGTGAGCCCCACCAGATCTAATTGGTACCGTTTTACCTCCCGCAGAAGCTTTGGCTCCTTACCCCCCAAGGAGGTGACATTACATGTCCCTAATGCTAGCGTCTGTTGCTTGGTTCTCGTCTGCTGAGACCCTTTGCCTTCACTGCTAGAATAGCATTTAAAATTCTTCTTTTAACCTACAAAGCTCTTAATGGTCAGGCACCTTCTTATCTTAAAGAGCTTATAGTACCTTATTATCCAACTAGAACGCTGCGCTCCCAGAACGCAGGCTTACTTTTGATTCCTAGAGTCTCTAGAAGTAGTCTGGGAGGCAGAGCCTTCAATTATCAGGCTCCTCTTCTGTGGAACCACCTCCCAATTTCGGTCAGGGGGGTAGACACCCTCTCCACTTTTAAGGGTAGGCTTAAAACTTTCCTTTTTGATAAAGCTTATAGTTAGGGCTGGCTCAGGCTCGCGTCGGACCAGCCCCTAGTTAAGCTGCAGTAGGCTTAAACTGTTGGGGGACTTCCCATGATGCACTGAGCACCTCTCTCCTCTCCCTCTCCATCTGTATCATGTTACTAACTCCCTATCTTTTCCGGAGTCCTGGTGCTCTCGTCTGGCAGGTTCCTGTGGATCTGGTCTCTCAGGTCCTGTGGATCGTGGTCTCTCAGGTTCCTGTGGATCGTGGTCTCTCAGGTCCTGTGGATCGTGGTCTCTCAGGTTCCTGTGGATCGTGGTCTCGGTGCGCCTGGCTGGATCTATTTGTTTGTTTGTCTCTTTCTCTCCCCAAACCCAACCGGTCAAAGCAGATGGCCGCCCACCGAGAGCCGGGGTCTGCTCCAGGTTTCTGCCTGTTAAAAGGAAGTTTTTCCTTGCCACTGTCGCCTAAGTGCTTGCTC
>OMLC01091948.1:0-14143 GCA_900302585.1 Regalecus glesne | reverse complement strand
AACACTTTATTTACACACACACACGCACACACACTCACACACACACGCACACACACACACACACACACACTCACACACACACACACACACACACACAGACACACACACACACACACACACACACACACACAGACACAGACGCACACACAGACAGACACACACACACACACACACACACACACACACACACACACACACACACACACACACACACACACACACACACACACACACACACACACACACACACACACACACACACACACACACACACACACACACACACACGTACACACACATCTATGTTTTAATGTTGGGCATACAGAGGATTCCTGCATTTAGAAAGTAGAGAGTAAAAGACAAAACACATGGTTTAAGGAGATCAGAAAGGTATCATAGTGCAAGCCCATTTAGGATTCTAAGTTCCAAGAAACGCCTTGAAATTGGATTTAACTTTAATAGGAAGCCAATGAAGGGAGGCGAAAATTGGTGTAATATAGTCAAATGTTCTAGTTGGAGCTAGGATTCTGGCATCAGCACTTTCAACCATCTGAAGACGTTTAGTGCTAGCATGTGACAGGGCTAAAATGAGAACATTACAGAAATCAAGTCTGTATGTAACAAATGCATGTATTATAGTCTCTGCATCAGCCATAGACAGACAGGATCAAACTTTAGCAATGTTATACAATGAAAAATGCAGTCTTGATGAGTTCTTTAATGTGCTTATCAAAGGAAGGGATGGGATCAAAGATGGCACCAATATTTTTAGCTTCCATACTTTGCAAAATCACAGAACTGTCAATTGTTATGATAAATGATCAAAGTAGTGTCTGTGTGTACTACGGCTAATGACCAACATCTCAGGCACATAACACTGAGTATCATCTACATAGCAATGGAAATTAATTCCAAGACTAGGTTTAATTTTGCTGAGAAGTACAGTTTAAAGAGAGAAGAGCAAAGGGCCAAGATCCGAGCCCCAGGGTACACCATATTTGACATCAGAAAATGGCAGGGGCGGTATAGCTAAGTGGGTAGAGCAGTTGTCTGGCCATTGGAAGGTTGTACGTTTGGTCCCTGGTCCCATAGAAAGCATGTCAAGGTGTTCTTGAGCAAGACACTGAACTCCTAACTGCTTCCCATATGATGGCTGGTCACTGTTCCTATATAATAGGAAGGTTGAATGCAGAGGATTGCAAATTTCCCCTTTTGGGACTGATGAGGGAAAAATTATTATCCATCCATTGTCCACCGCTTATCCGAAGTCGAGTCGTGGGGGAACTGGAGCCTATCTCAGTTCTCACTGGGCAAAAGGCAGGATACACCCTTGAAGGGTCGCCAGTCCATTACAGGGCAGAGTTATTAGGGGAACAGTATCTTGCTCAAGGACCTTTCGACATGCTTCTCTGCAGGTGTGGGGTTTGAACCTGCAACCTTCTAGTTGCCAGACGACCGCTCTACCCACTGAGCCATGCCACCCATTTATTATTATTATCATCATTATTATTATTATTACTATTATTATTATTATTATTATTATTATTATTATTATTATTATTATTACATTTGATGTAATATCAGTACAACAGACTGAATATTTTCTTCTAGATAAGTAGGACTTAAGCCAAGAGAGACCTAAACCAGAGACACCGAAATTACAATCTATTCTATCAATTGATATACTATGATTAATGGTGATAAAGATTTCACTTTGGTCTGATAGAAGAAGCACAGAGGTGCACTCAGAGTCCATAGCTAATAGAAGGTAATTTACCACTCCAGCTAGAGCAGTTTCCTTGGAATGACAGGTTCTAAAAGCTGATTGAAAAGGCTCACATAAATACTGTCAAAAGTTATTGATACACAACTCTAATACTTTAGAAAAGAATGGGAAATTAGGGACTGGGTAATAGCTTTTAAGAGACTCTGGATCAAGGTGTGATTTCTTAAGTGAAAGTTTGACCACAGCTGTCTTAAAACTGCTGGGACGAGTGCCAATAGTAAGTGATAAATTAACTATTTCTAGCATTGTTGGTCCCCAGAAAGGCTACAGGTCTTTAACATGATTTGCTGATAAAGGATTCAGTAGGCAGGTAGTTGGTTTAGAAGCTGACATAAGTTTAGTAAAAGAGAGGTTGTCTCAAAAGCTGTAAAAGCGGGATTGTCAGTGATTCCTTTTGCAGAAATTAATTTTGTAGGACTAGAGCTGCAGGGGTAGCAGGAGTTGAGGAACTAATTTTATTTAAGATCTCATCAATTTTATTGCAGAAAAAGTCTCAAAACTCATGGACTGTGAGTGTTGAGTAGCTAATAGATGGTTGCTCTTAATGAGTTTATTTACAGTGTCAAAGAGAAATCTGGGATTATGCTTATTAGCATACTTTAGGAGAGAGAGATACGCTGCTTTTGTAGCAGCTTAAAACAAGCTTGTATTTCAATAAGCACTCAGCTTAGAAAGGTTAAAAAGACTTCCAATTTTGATTTTCACAATTTATTTTCCTTTCTCCTGCAGGTCTGCTTCATAGTACATGACTCATGATCAAACCACAGCATAGGCCTCTTTATTTTCTTAGCTCTGGTAGTGAGAGGTGCAACTGAATCAAGGAGACTAGAGGGCCACATTTAAGTCGCTGGTGAGATTTTCAATAGAGTCAGTGGCTGAAGTGAAAAGAGTCAAGACCTTAGGCAGCTGCTCGCTCAATGTAGCTATAATGGATGGACCAATGTGGCGAGTGGACTTTCTTTATTTAAGGTCATAAACAAATCAGGGCATGGAAAGCATTCAATTTGATAAGAAAATGAGCTGACAGCAGATGTGGTAGGTGAGACATCAGATCAGAAATAGCCATCCCTGTAGATAAAACTAAAACAAGGGCGTAACCATTGCAATGGGTCTACTTTTGAACAAACTGAAAAAGCCCAAAGTATCCGCGAGTGCCAGAAATGCTTTACTGAGAGGCTCATCGGCCTTATTCAAGTGAATATTGAAATCACCAGGTATTAGAACATCACCATAATGAGTAACAAGACCTGAGATCAATTCACCAAACTCTTCAAGAAATAGTATGTGGGCCTGGAGGTTGAAATTAACTTGGAGTGAGAGCCTCAAAAGATTGGAATTTAGTTTCAAGTTTGGAAGTTGAATTGAAAATAGAAATATATTAAAGTAACACCTCCACACTGTTAGTTTGCATGAGGTACATGGGCATACGTTTAGTGAGGTGGAGAAGCTGCATTTAATAAAAGAAAAAAATTACTTTCAGCCATGTTTCATATAAACCAACAATATCAAAACTATTTTCAAGAATCAGTTAATGTATTTTAAGACTTTGTTAGACAGTGACCAGATGTTTATTAGGCCAAATTTAAGCCTTTTATTGAACTGATCAGTGGTAGGTGGGACTTAAGAGCTACCACTTGATGAGATATTGACTGAGATTAGACATTTCATATTATTAGTTGACAATTTTGGTGACCAATGCATTGGATGACATGTGGTCGCACTTTTAATAGCATCAGATGTTTGACTGTAAATTCTCATGTGTTCTGCTGCATCTTTCACCACCACCTGTGGTAGGAACAATAATTAGATTCAGATACTGAGAAAAGGAAAACTTGGGAAAAGTACAGCAGGGCGGTGAGACTGTCTCAATGTTTTAGACCAATGAAAAGCAATACTACAATCCCATGTTTAGCATTTTACACCATAGTCTGGCAGTCTACAGCCTCTATCTGTGTCTCTTCTTCTTGTCAAGGATTCTACCTACTGATGAATGGGTCCAGCTCCAAGGATAGGTCGAATGCAGCCATCTCTATCCCCATTACTTTAAAAGAATCACAGATCTGTGTGGGATTCTGGTATTACATGCTGGGACCATCAGTATCTACCCTTGATCTAAAGGTTGAAATTGTAAGTACACCAGATAGTTAGTTCAATACATATTATGAAGCTATATGGTCTGGGTAAAAATGAATAAATCATAAACTGGTCATTTTAGTGACTACATAGCATGATGAAATACCTTATCTCAAAGCCTCGGTGAATTACTTTAACCATTCCCCTTTCTTTGCAGAATAGCTCTGAACAGTTAGCTTGGACTCGCCAAGGCAGCCAGGATTCAGAATGGACAAATGCACTGGTGAACTTAAACACCAGCAACGGAAGGAAGGTTAGCTGTCACACATCGATAAGTGTCCACAAAGCCATATAGATTGTAAATGGACTTGTTACATAGTGCTTTTCTAGTCAAGTGACCAATCAAAGCACTTTACAATGAATACCCCACATCTACCAAGCAATAGCAACGGAACATAACAGGACCCAAAACACCTGAATTTCAAATGCGTGCACTACCCGCTGTGGCATTCACCCATGCACTCAAACTAAATGGAAAAAAATGAGAGCTCATGATCACTAGATGCAAACTAATAATTAAACCAAGCAAATAAAACGTGTTAAATCCAAAATGACAACCCTCTGTTCTGCTATTACTTTATTAGGTCCTCAGGAATATTCTTTGTTTGTTTTAGATGGAAACTGTCAGGGGGGAAATGTAGCATTTTTTTTTATAGTGGGTATTCATTTGATATTATTCAACTCATGTCCCAATACCTGAGGAATATGAACATAATGACTTTTCCTCATTCCAGATCATGTTCATTGGCCACAAAAACATCAGCAGCAGAGGCTTTATTGCCATTGACGATATTAAAGTGAAGGAGGGAATCTGCAGTAGTTGGAGTGAGTTAGTCTTATAACATCACCATCAACCCTGGCACACTCGGTACAGAATACAAGAAATTAAGATATTCACAGAGATAATTAAACCATGTCACAGCATTTTCTCTTTTAAATCTTTAGATTTAGATACATGTGGATTTGATTCGGACCAATGTAACTTTGAGAATGATGTCAGCCACATGGGTCGCTGGGGTCGTAAGAAAGGAACCAATGACCATTTGGACCATACTTATGGAACCGAAAATGGTGAGTTCAGTCAAGTAGCCATAGTACTGAGCAATCTTTGGTGTTTCTATAAAACGCTGCTTAAATTGTCTACAAGTGACATTTCTGTCAATTTGTGAAAGGGAAAATGTACTCCTTGGTTTGCCGATAAACTAAATTTTGTACAAGAATACAAATAGGGCTTTATAACATACCATTGTTAATTCAGATTTTGTTATGTAAATGTACATAGTGTGGATATTTCTATTTTGTTATGTAATGCAAGCTATCAGCAGACCAGGCAATACCTTTTGACATTTACTGGTAATCACACAGTTTTGGCTGTATTTGAGAGGCCCACTGGCTGCTTTGTATCATGGCTGTGAATGGATCTCTACAACTAAACGGATAATGTTGAAAAACATAATAGATGATCATTTACTAAACCTAGAAACAGTTAGCTCTGATCTCAGCGGGAAACTGTTGAAAACTGTGATAGTACCATGCAGCCTTGAATGTGGATGTGTGTTGTATAATTTTGAACCAAGGCAATAATTAAATGGCTGCTCATATTAATCAAATAATTTTCATTTGATGAGTACAGATTCCAAAATGTATTATGAGTTAAATACACAAACCAAAAACTGAAAAACTTAATTTTCATTTATAATATTTTTGCTGGAACTTGTTCATCAGAAATGACTTGAGAATTAATTATTTGAAACAGTTGTAATTCCCTATGTTTTCACGGTTATAAAGGTTTCTACATGACACTATTGAATCCGAAAACTACAGAGCCTGAAGTAGCACAGCTCTTAACACCAGAGCTCAACTCCATAGTAGAGATGTGTGTACGCTTCTGGTGAGTTTTTAAATCAGATATTTTGCTTACTTATAACAGTATATGCTATTTTAGCAGGCGTTCACGTATTGCGTCTAAAATGGCATGGAAAACACCATCCGTGTTGCATTTGTTCTATCATCCAAGGTGCTTGGGACATTGCACTACCCTCACACTTCATTTGGTAACCAAAAGCTGTGTGCTGTCGATGCCTAAATTATGATGACACAAAAATGCGACAATTGGTCCAAATTAAAAGCTGACTGTGGTCCTGTTGATTTCGACTATTTCGTGTGGAAACAAAATGCAGTAATTTTGCAGTAAGTCTAAATAAAACAAAAAAGACAAATGAATTTTCAGCACCATAAATCCCTCACTGTAGCTTTACTGTTAGAAAGAAAGAAAGAAAGAAAGAAAGAAAGAAAGGATTCCCTTATCAGTCCCGCAAGGGGAAATTTGGATTTCTCTGCATTTTTGACTCAACCTATTGTATAGGAACAGTGAGCTGCCAACATATGGCGCTCGGGGAGCAGTTAGGGGTTCATGCTCAAGGACACCACGCCATGCTATTATGCTGGGCCGGGGATCGATCCTGTAACTTGGTTGGAAAAACTATGTAGCAAGTCTCGTTTAATTCTTTGTCACATGACACAAACGTATGCTGCAATGCAATTACTTTTGGATTTTAATATGCTTGTTGCACATCTCTTCTGAAAATAATTAATTTATACATGCGAAGACGCAACATGTGACTGGCCCCCTATGTTGTTGTTTTTTTTTACTGTGAGTGTGTCTACTTTTGGATTGTCTATCCTTGTGGGAGCAAATGTCCTTATGAGTATAGTGAAATCAGATGAAAGCTACTAGGGGTGGCATATCTCAGTGGGTAGAGTAGTTGTCTGGCAATCGGAACGTTACAGGTTCGATCCCTGGTCCTGTAGAAAGCTTAGTGAGATGTCCTTAAGCAAGACTGATCCCCTAAGTGCTCCCTGAGCGTCATATGTTAGCTGCTCACTTCTCCTATACAATACGGTGGGTTAAAATTCAGAGAAATTGGGGCCTCCGGTGGCGTAGGGGGTTAAGGCACCTGTGTTCTTTGCAACCTTACGTCATGCAGCTGAGTGTTCGAATCCCGGTCCAACCATGGCCGGAGGTCTAGAGTCAGGGGGGCATAATTGGCTAAGCCTAACATGGATATAAAGGTTAGATTGGATAAAGGATTCTGGGTTCACTAGTGCCCCCTCTGGGTTGTCCGGGTGCTGTATCGTGTTATAGTGAGGTTTAGTCATCACGTGACTTGGAGGATCACCTGCAACAGCTTCTTCCTTCCTGTCGACGTTCCAGAAGGGTATCACGACTGACCCAGCGATGGGCAACTCAGGGAATTTGGGTGGGGGGAGAAAAGGAGACTGTTTTTTTTTAATGCAGAGAAATCCAAATTTCCCCTTGTGGAACTGATAAGGGATCTATTTTTTTGTTTTGTTTTCGCGCGGTTCCCAGCAAAGCAAGCGCTGTCGTATATGACTTCAGTTACAATCAGGGTCATGATTTGGCTCATAGTTTGGCTTATATCTAGCATTAAAGCACAATGTTTGGTTGTTTTTTTCCTTTGCTATATGTCCTACTTACGTAAAATCCGACGTGCGTGTGTGTGTGTGTGCGGGCGTGTGTGTGTGTGTGTGTGCGTGTGTGTTCGTGTGTGTGTGGGAACAGGTACTGGTTACCAGCTGGCTCCTCTGACATCCTGTCTGTCCATGTGATGACAAGCGGGGAAGATGGTCCAGCTTTGTGGCAACGCTCTGGAGCTCCCTCAAGGGGCTGGGAAGTGGCAGAGCTCACATTGTCTTCCCCGTACAAATTTCGGGTAAGCAGCTCAAATTGCAGCATCTCCTCAAAGTTAATCTGTCTATCTCTGTCCAGACTTTATTTGCTGAGGTAGAAAGTTACATCATTTTCCACATCTATCACGCCATATTTATTATGATGGTAGAGGGATTATTCAATCTATAAACTCAAGCCATTTCATGTGGGAGACTTGAATTTGAATCCCAAACAAACATAGAACTTGGTTCACAAAAAGAGGTGAATCTGTTCAGCTGGATCAGAAGTTTATTGAGAAACGTTTCGTCACTCACCAGGTGACTTCTTCAGTCTGAGCTGAAGACGAACATCCCCCTCATTATAAACGGTACCTTGATGCCACACAACAATAGGTTGGTTTCACATGCAAGTTGGGTGATCAACTGCACATTCAGTGACAATGGGCACCATTCACAGAGGATTGGAGAATGTTTGCGATCACGGCATTGTAAGACGCCGATAGGTGTACTCTCAGGCCACCACCCCTATTCAAAGGTGGTCGTTCCCTCTTCAAGTAAATGGCCTCCTTCACCCCCCTCTCAAACCAGCGTTCCTCCCTATCGAGGATGTGAACATCATCATCCTTGAATGAGTGGCCACTCGCCTGTAGGTGGGTGTACACCGCAGAGTCCCAACGTGTTGGCTCTCCTATGCTGCGCCATCCTTTTAGCCAGCGTCTGTTTGGTCTCCCCGATGTAGGTCAGGACTCTGCGGTCTACACCCACCTACAGGCGAGTGGCCGTTAATTCAAGGATGATGATGTTCATCATAAAACAAATGTAAACACTTCTTCATTGTCCTTAAGGTAGATTTCTTCTTATTAACAATGTTTTCTACGGATATTATCTTTACTCATGCTTTTGCTTGATTATGATTTTAAAGATTTAGTAAGGGAAGATAAAGAGTTGGTAAAAGAGTTATTGTCTTTCATCAGGTGGCATTCAGGGCAATCCATACTCCAGACACCAATTTGACAGTGCAGATTGATGATGTGTCAATGAGGGCTGGGGCCTGCACTCCCCAGGGCATGTGTGACTTTGAATCAGGTCAGTGTACCTGGATCAATGTTCAGAAGGACGATGGCCATGACTGGGTTCAGGTAGATGGACACTTTGGTGGTCCATCAATAGATCACACCACTCACACCCCTGAGGGTAAGACAAGACATATCATATAAACCTCATTACCTCTATTGACAATAAAGTGTATTCGTGTTCATCTATTTGTTAATCACTAACATCAGTATAAATACACCTTATTATGTCAATAATCCAGGTATGGAAATCACAAAAAGAGGTGAATCAGTTCAACTGGATCAGGAGTTTCTTCTGATCCAGTTGATCACCTCTGGTCACCTCTTTTTGTGACACACCCTTATTATGTTTCTCAGCTCTTTTTTTCTACTTCTTACAATTTCAGCTCTTGAATTCAACTCAATGTTAACCATTTTTAAAAACAAAAATCAATTTAGGTATGTTTTTGCTGAGCCCATCTCAGCCCCAGAACCAAACCAGTAAAGCACTGGTTGGATCAGAATGGATCCAACTGAAGAACACCTTTTGTCTCACCTTTTGGTACTACATGGCTAACAGGTCAGTTCCTAGATTACTGTCATGCTCTAATGTTTGTATGAAGACATGGAAGGGTAGCAATACATAGTTTTTGCAAAAAGAATTAAAAATCTATTAATCACAAACACCTAAAAATCATGCTTACATTCACAAAAATCTTTCTACACATCATTGCATGTTATCAAACACATTTATTTACAGTATTGCATTGCATTTTTTTAGAAACAACAATATGTATGTGCATCTATAAGACAAAAATAGTTCTATAGATGCATCTAAATGTTCAAAACATTACTGCATGTTCATCAGCTTGTATCAAGACATTACAGCATGTAAGAAAAGCATCTTTTCAGGCTCAATAATCCAGGTAGTCAACAAGGTCAAAAAGTTCAAACTATTTTGACCTTGTTTACTACCTGGACTATTGATTCTTAAATTGTTTTACTTCCATTTCGGCATTGTTTTTCCCCATTCTTTGTGAGCACCCTGATTTATATCTCTGCCCCTTGAAAAAGGAGCTGGTGGGTCACATACTGGCCTGAGAGCTGGGGATGACATTCAGTGGAATGTTGAAATGTTCTCATGTTTTGTTTTAAACTTGTCCAGATGACCTGATTGAATTATTTTGACCTCATTACAGCATGTTTTCATTTTGCTTGAATGGCCTGCCATAAGGGTTAAATTGGTGTCTATCTATTTTAATTTCATCAGACTTCATCTTAAAGGGTTTTTAGGAATTTTCAATGTTCTTTTCTATTAGAATCTTTCATTTGAATTTTATTTAAAATCATGAATTTCTTCACGTTATCACAGTTGGATTGTGGGGTATAGGGTTAACTCACTATTAATCACCAATACTTTAACCCATAGTAAAATGTGTGTTTAGTAAAGCCATTCCTGCTTAGAGTGTGAGGTTTCAAAGAGAGAATAAAGCATTATTTCCCTGCACTGTATGTGAAAATTCAGATGGTGCACTTTTGAAAGTGGGAAAGTGGGCTCAAATCACCTATTGTTTTGGGTTTAATCTGAACAAAAGTCCCCAATAAAAATTTCAACCCTAAAGAAAAATAATGAGATTGTGGATTCTCCATCAAAAAATCAGGTCTGAGGTGTATATAATCAAAATTTGTGGCATTGAAAATTCATTTAGCACATTTTTGCAAGCATCGAAATATAGCTCTAATTGATTCAAAGTGGCAATACTTTCCAAACTTGATTTTTCTGTCATTTTAAATGTATAGATTCACATCAAGTTCTAGAATAACTATTTGGATATCACTGATACCAGCTTCAAAGTATTTTATTAGCAACTGACCAGAAAATTTGAATGAATTGAATTTATAATGTATTTTATTGTACTACAAATATTCAATTAGTCAAGGGGACAAAGTATTTTTTTAAGGGACTGTAGGACCATTATTGGACAACATAAGTTAGAATGACTGAGCAAAGCATATTTTCATAACTCACAGGGTTCTTTAACAATTCCATTATTTTCCAGTGATTCAGGCACACTGCGTGTATTTGTGCGCTCAGGATTATCTGAGACAGAGCAGATATTTCAGATTAGCAGCGGTGGACCCAACTGGGTTCCCTTCTCCAATTCTACCATGAGCACAGAATCCTTCCAGGTATCATCCTTTTTATCATCACAACATGCTTTTTGATTGACACATATTTATATTGCAAGTAGTTTTGACAAAAAAACATATTGGTTTGTCTTGATGCATGCTCAATAATCGATATATGGAGATAAGAAAAACAAGTTGAATCAATTAAGATATATAAGATATTCCTTTATTAGTCCCACAGGGGGGAATTTGCAGTGTTACAGCAGCAAATTTGAAAGCATAAACAGAGAGGTATAAAATCTAAAGAGGCACAAAAATAGGAGCAATATAAACAAGGGGAAATATCAGAAATATGAACAGTATATACACCATGAACTAGATCATCTGGTCACGATGTTTATTGAAATATTTATTGCTTATTTTTATCATTTTTCTGTCATGGGGCGGCATGGCTCAGTGGGTTGATTGGATGTCTGGCGAACGGAAGGTTGCAGGTTTGATCCCAGAACTTGTAGAGAAGTCTGTTAAAGTGTCCTTGAGCAAGACTATTTTCCTAATTGCTCTGCCCTGTGATGGACTGGTGACCTTTCACGATTGTATCCCTGCCTTTCGCCCAACGAGAAATGAGATAGGCTTCATTTCCCTTGTGACCCCATTTTGGATAAGCGGTTGACAATGGATTATTTTTTTCATCATCTGTCATCATTTTACAGTGCTTTGATTTCACATTTTCTCCACTCCACTGTGAATAGTACAAACAGTAGAACTAATGAACCAGATGGTGCAGGTTTGAACCCACCATGGGGCATCAGGAAAGGCATCCAGCCTTTATCCCCCCCAAACTCCTTCTAAATTTGTGTCCACCCCCAAAACGTGAGGACTAATTGTGACATGTAAAATGGGCCTCTCATTGGTTTCAGTCATTATGCAAGGGTGGGGATGCCTGCAGTCAGCATAGACTAAAAATGTCACCTTTATGAGTGATGAAATATCCAGATGAACTGATTCACCTTTTCTGTGCATGAATCAAAATTTTTATTTGATTTAATTTTTTTTCTGATCATATTGGTTTGCTTATCATATCTGTTATGGCTAACTATATTTTGTTCAGGTATTTATTGAAGCAGAGACCACTGACAGTGGATTTATAGCCATTGATGATATCGGTGTCACATCAGGTCTTTGTCCAGGTACAGGAATAATTTGTTAATTCCATTCCTATAAAACTTGTAATGCAAAGCAAATTGAATAACTGTTATGCCTAGCACTCTCCAATTTTCCCTCTTGCAGTCAATGCAACAAGATTTGTTGGCTGTTCATTTGAGAATGATACCTGTGGATGGGAGGACACCAGTCTTGGACACCTCTGGTGGATGAGAGACAGGAATGCCTCGGACACTGGGAGTACCAGACCTTCTGTGAACAACACGCTGGGCAAGGAACTTGGTAAGGTCCAACTTATCTTTCTTAATGAAGGTACATTTTCATTGATTATAATCAGAATTAATTAATAGTACATCAGATTTATGTTGGGGAGATATATTTGGGGCCATGGTAGCTCAGAGGTAAAGCAGGCGTAAGGGCATCAGGGTAGGGCATCCAGCCTTGAACCCCTATGCTCGAGTAAATGCGAGGTATATATTGTGAAGTGCTCTGATTAATCGCAAGGCTAGAAAAAGCCCTATATAAAAATGAGACTATTTACCCTTCATATTGTGCTTTTCTAAATACTCAAAGATTCTTTAGATGAGAGACAAAGTAAACAAGCAAATAAAACCTTTAATAAAGATAAGAAATGGTAATTAAAAACCATTAACCATAATCTGTCCAGGGAAATGACTTGGTCACAGATAAAACCAGTTGAGCAAGGTTATACTCACTATCACTCACCCAACCCTGGGTGAGGAGCCAGGTTTCCAGGTAACTGTGTTTATTAACTCTGGGTTGTCAGTTTCCAAAGTGCATGCTCTACCACCGAGCTACCCCGGCCCCCTACCTCTCATTTACACAATAAGAGAGGGAATTCAAAAGCAGAAAACTGCATTGTAAAAGAAAACTGAAAGCTTTGAAAATAATTGATGAAAACAATGAGCTATGTGAATCTACACAGCCCATCAGTGTCATAACCAAAAAAGAAGCCATCTTATCGAAAAACATCTTTTCAAGCTCAATAATCTAGGTAGTCAACAAGATCTTTTCAATAAAGATATTTCAAAATCAATAATCCAGGATTATTTAGAACAATCCTGTATTATTTAGCTTGAAAAGATGTTTTTCTTTTCATCCATTTTGCCATTGTTTTGCCCCAATCTGCGGGAACACCAAAATTTGCATCTCTGTCTCTTTAAAGGGGATTTGGGTGGGTCACATACTGGACTCAGCGTTGAAGAGGATATTCTAATTTTAAAGCGTATGTCCAGACGACCTGATGCAACTATTTTGACCTAACTATATTATCTATAATGTAACAGAGAGTGAAGTAATGTGAGAGACACATATTTAGATTGTGCATATCATGAAGTGATTAATAGATGGGGATCTAAGAATAGGTCTATGAGGAAGGACAAAGGCCTTTTTCATTACAGTCAGTCTCTGTGGCGCAATCAGTTTGCGCGTTCGGCTGTTAACCGAAAGGTTGGTGGTTCGATCCCACCCGGGGACGTGTAGTTTTTAAGGGGCGGCATAGCTCAGTGGGTAGAGCGGTCGTCTGGCAATCGGAAGGTTGCAGGATCTATCCCCGGTCCTGCATATAGCATGTCGAGGTGTCCTTGAGCGCAATACTTAACCCCTAACTGCTCTCCGAGCGTCAGATGTTGGCAGCTCACCGCTCCTATACAATAGGTTGGTCAAAAATGCAGAGAAATCCAAATTTCCCCTTGCGGGACTGATAAGGGAATCTTTGTTATTAATTTTGAAAAATAGTCATATGCGAAGTGAAGCATTCTCTTCTGTTGCTCTCACTGTAAGTGACTTTTGGATGAGGGCATCTAGTAAAAGGTTACAGTGTAAAATCATATTTAAAAACAGATGCCTCTCTTAGGATCCCTCATGTAGCAGGACAGATGGTAAGAGGTTTATGTGCCATGTCCAGATCCTACCCTATTTTGTCTGCATTCATGGCGAATCTGTTTCCATTCACTGTTGATGTGTTTTATCCTAAATACAGAGCAAGACACTTTACCTTTCCTGGGTTAATAATTGGGTCTGATTCTGTATTCATTTAGGTTGGTATATGGCAGTCCATGCATACCACAGAGAAGCAAACAGCTCTGCTATTTTCCAGAGTCCTACAATGAAGCAGGCCAGTGCTACCTGCACACTGCACTTCTACTACCATATGTATGGAGAAGGT
>OMLC01091935.1:0-10375 GCA_900302585.1 Regalecus glesne | reverse complement strand
GGCTGACTTTACGGAACTATTGTAATATTGGCAGTGGACTTTCACTTGAACTTTATTCATACAGCTCACGCCTGTCAATGAGATAACTACGTGGTCAGTGCTCTTTACATGAAGTTGAAGTTACAGTTGTAAGTAAGACTAGAGAAGACCACAGACAGTCAGACAGCTTGTAAACGTGTATAGGCATCCGGCCAGGGACACGGTCTCAGGAGACGGATGTCTCTTCTCTGGTGCTCTCCTTCCCATCATGTCCCGGACTCGAACCCTTCCATCCCCTTTATCTCCTAATTTCTTGGTGGACATTCTTCCTCTAACCAGACCGTCGGTAGTGGGAGAGCAGTTGGTCTTTGAGCTAACAGGCGGTACAAGCTAACGCAAGGTATGTAGTGACATCGTGGAACAGCTGACATTCCCACGCCTGCTGTCAATTGCGGTTTTCACGCTGTTTGCATTTTTATTATTGAAACGGTGGCGCAGTGGTCAGCACTGTAGCCTCACAGTAAGAGGGTCCTGGGTTCGATTCCCATCTCAGGTTCTTTCTGTGGGGAGTTTGCATGTAATCTCCTTGTCTATGTGGGTTTACTCCGGGTGCTCCAGTTTCCTCCCACCATCAAAAAGTCATACATGTTAATGTTAATACTCCGGCCTGTTCCCTGAGCAAGGCAATAGGAAAACGAACCGGAGCTGGTCCCCAGATGCTTTAGCTACTTACTGCTTGTATAGAACGGGATGGGTTAAATGCATGGACCGCACATCATTGTATGTATGTTGACACATGAAGGAAGCTTCTTCTTAGTCAAACTGTCTCTGGTCTTTAGAAAAGTGCTTCATTAATAACATTAATTTACACACTGACACACTCTCACTCAAAGTGGAAGATCAATGAACATCTCAGATCAGTTTCATGTGACTTTTCTCAGGAGCCAATTTGTGGGTTTGTCTGTTGTGATGATTTGAAATTATGAGTGAAACTATCCCTCTGACACGGTTTGCCTGGTAGAGCCTGATTTTCTGATAAATGCTCTCATCCCTTTAGATTTAGGGGCAGTATAGCTCATGGGGTAGGGCGGTCGTCTAGTGATTGGAAGATTGGTGGTTTGATGCCTTGTTCCTTTTAAAAAGCAGATTGAAGTGTCCAAGACACAACACTGTGATGGACCTGTCCAGGGGTTTTCCCTGCCTTTTGCCTAATGAGCTGGGGTAGGCTCCAGTATGACCCCGCAACCTCACTTCGGATAAGCAGTTGGTAGGATGGATGACCTCACCATATTTCCAACTCCCTAAATTTCATTGTGGGACGTAGTCGTCCCCTTATGGAAAGTTAAACCTCAAAGCTAGTCTTTTGGATGCAGGATGCAGCAAGTTTAGCTCCTTCACCAATATCAACAGGCTAGTGTAAAATGAAAGTGTTTGTCTCTTTTAGGAGCAAGAGATCAAGTGTCTCACTGCTGAGATTGAAAGTCTAAAGAATCCACAGAACCATCTCTCTGCAGCGCTCAGCGACCTGAGAGAAGAAAACGCACGACTCAAGTACCGTGTCAACATCCTGAAGAGGGTGAGTCTGAGTCTACGTCCTCTGGTGATTTCTTAAAGTCTGTCAGTGTAAATTATGCAAGCCGTCATACTTTTTTCACAGCGCTTACACTTAAAAATGTGTATTGTTTCACCACTAACCTACAGCATTGTTCTGGATCTACTATCAAAGTGATTCTCTTGCCTCCAGAGTCCAGTTGTACAACTATTTGTCTCAAATGTGAATTTCATGAAAGTCCAAAGTGTGACAGCCTATGCATGAACACATGAAAGGAACCTTGGATGGGTATTGATAAATTTCTCCTCTTAGCTTATCAATAAGAAAAGATGAGTCAGGATAAGAAAAGTTAATATCAAATCCAACCAAACATTTCTTTACCGTATCATAACAAAACCAAAAGTAAAGGCTAGCCAAAAGCAAACAAAGGTGTCCTAAACAGGCATGTTGCCGGTTTGTCCACCAGTTTGCTGGTGTCTTGCATGCTCAGTAGTCCAGGTTAGGAAAACCCAAACTAGCTCATCTGGACACAGCGTTTTACTGGGAGAACAGAGGTAACCTCTTCAGTCTGTACGGGGACTTTAGACAGTTTGCTGGGGTTGGTCGTAGGAGTTTGTTGTGGATGTGAATATCCATGATGTATTTTAAAGTCAAAATAATTTCATCAGATCATCTGAACATAGGTTTAAAACAAAACAGGAATATGTTTAAACATTCATCTGAATGTCATCCTCAGCTCTGGGTGTGGTCATAAAGTCAACCAGATCTACATACTAGTGTTTTCTTTTTGAGTTTGAAATGATTCACTTGTTTCTCTACATTTCTATTGCCATTGTTTTCTTTGGTGTGTGAGAAGCGTGGCCAATGACATTTTGTGTCTGATTCAGAGCCTGCAGGAGGAGAGGAACCAGTGCACACACGTCATGATGAACATCAACCAGCGACTGCAGGAGATCTTTGGCGAAGCCATCTGTGCCGCGTGTCCTGAGCTGGAGAACCCGCCTCTCACAGTCACCCCCAACCAGCAGGCCAAGTTTGGAGACTACCAGTGTAACAGTGCCATGGCCATGGCCCAGGTCAGACAACCTGCTCTTTCTATGTCCTCCACACAGTGTGTGTGTGTGTGTGTGTGTGTGAGAGAGACACACCTTTCAGTCAGGCTTTAGCTCGGAGTGAATCACAGTTGTGTGGGTGGTGTACCAGCATTACAGGGATCTGAGATACGACCGTCCGTTTTTGCTGTCAGCAGGTGGACAGAAGTTCACTGAGAACTTTCCTTACTTTTCTCTGTGGAAATTCCAAATGGATGGGGGGGGGCAGGGGGTCCTTGCTAGTGGAGTCTTCGTTGTCATGTTTTGCGTTTCAAAATGCTTCACATATTCCCTATTGGGGACAGGCTGGGACTTCAGGCAGGCCAGTCAGCTTCCTGTTCTTCTGCAGCCTTTTGTGGTTTTACGTCTTGTTGAGATCCATAAGGGCATCCCTGAAAAAGAGGTTTCCTGAAGGCAGCTTATGTTGCTCCAACACCTCTAATATTTTCTTTACATTAATGGTTTCAGAACAAAGATGCAAGTTACTTCGGCCAAGCTCACTGACAACTCTGTGACTTAAGACAAGGTTTTGACCCAGGAAGACCAGAGTTCTTCTCACAAAGCTTCAGTCTAGTTGTGACTGGAAGATGTTTGAGTTTGATTTTAAGCTGGATTTGAATTCATCGTGTTTTCAAACCACTTTAAAGACGAGTCCAGTGAATTCCCAGAATGCCCCTTTTCCGGCCCGATCCTACTTGTCGGTTCCTGCTCGTGGATGTTCCTGCCTGACTGTTCCTTGACCTGTTTCCTGTGGTGTTTTTCAGATGCTGAAAGCCCAGGGGTTAAAGGTCAACCCAAGAGAAATTGCAGAGAAGATCGTCCAGAATATCCCAGAAAATGAGCTAATTGAGAAGACAAAGACTGAGATCGCAGGACCAGGTGGACAAAATCTTTCCATCAGGTTTAACTCTGCAGTTGAATCACCTGACCCCAAACAGGGATTTGAAAAGATGTGTTTTATGTTCACAAACACAAATCCATCCAAATCACATTCATTCTGTGTAGCTTGAGGGAAAACAAATCTGTGTGACCACCAGATGATGATTGACTTCAGTCTGAACACCACCAGGTATCACTGTGAGGATATTACTTTGTCATCCCACTAGTGCCCTCTAGTGTCGGAACTACTGAATCAGAATCAATTTATGGGCAATGTTCAATGTTTCTTTTGGAGCTGGGATGGATGGATGGATGGAATTTGACTCCAGTGTCATGACTCCACAGGTTAGGTTTGATGTCAGATGTGGAAGGTTAAAGATAACACACCCTTACAGTGAGGAGATCGTACTTGGCAGGATGCTGGGCAAACCTTTTTTTTCTCTTTCTCAGGGTTCATCAATGTCCACCTGAAGAGGAAGTTTGTGTCCAAGCTGTTGACCAACCTGCTGCTCAATGGTGTCCAGCCACCTCCGCTAGCCTCCAGGAAGAGGGTGCGTCCGCCATTTTGAATAGATTGACTTCAGTCCAGGGAAATAGTAGATAGTGACAGAATAGTGTTAAAGCAGTACTTATGTTGATGAGCCTCATCAACATTATTCAAACCAGGTTTTCAGTTCAGATGAAGAAGATGGAGAAAATGGATGAGAACAGAAATGGAACTTTACGTCCAGATGAACTGATTCACCTCCTTTATGAGAAATGGATCCAAGCTCTCCAAGTGGCAGTTTGGGGGCGGCATAGCTCAGTGGGTAGAGTGGTCGTTTGGCAATGCAGGGTCAACCCCCATCCTGCATACAGCATGTGGAGGTGTCCTTTAGCAAGACACTGAACCCCTAACTGCTCCCTGAGCGCCACCTGGTGGCAGCTCACTGCTCCTATACAATAGGTTGGGTCAAAAATGTAGAGAAATCCACATTTCCCCTTGTGGGACTGATAAGGGAATTTTTTTTCTTTTTTGTTGTTGTTGAATTGAGACTGTTCGGAGAGGAGGTGATTCATTTAATTTACCATATATCCTGGTCTACAAGTCGCTATTTCTTTACTCGTCTGGTGGCGGCTTGTATTGAAAAACCACTCGTGTAGTGTTGTTAGATGAATACCCTGCATTTCAAGGTCATGTTTTACTGTGTGACTCGGTTGAAAGTACTGTGGGGCTGCAGTAGAGGAACAGGGATGAGGTGGAGCTGAATTAAGTGGACGTCTTGATAGACTTATGTGGAAGCAAATGAAACATTCATGTGTCATTTCCATACAAAGAAGTGTGTGTGCGTGTGTGTGTGTGTGTGTTACACAGGTGGTGGTGGACTTCTCCTCTCCCAACATTGCAAAAGAGATGCATGTGGGTCACCTGCGCTCCACCATCATTGGCGAGACCATGTGTCGTCTGTTTGAATTCCTTGGCTTCGACGTCCTCAGGTCTGCCTGGCACAACTCACGACAAACACACATCACACAATCAACCTGTAACTCCCCATCAACCCAATGACACGTCACCAGAACACACTGAAGGTTTTGTCTTGACTCATTAGTCTGGGTACCACTGTGGTGGGACCTGAACCAGAGCCATCCAGGTGTAAATGCAGCATATCCAACATGTTCACATCAGTGACACACACACACAGCTCATCCACACAGCCACTGTTTCAACACACTGTCATTCTGGCGGCTGGTGTTGACTCACTATAGGACAGCGGGTATCGACTCTGCTCTACTCCACAGTGCCACCACACCCCACTTCAAGAGTCACGGTCAGCCAACGTCAGCAGCTTAAGAATGAAAGCTTATTCCATTACCTCTATGCTGGACGTCAGTGCTGGCTGGTTGACTTGGATGGGAAATGGAAATGTTTCAGTTTTGACCTTTGTCATGTCCTTGGGTAGGTTGAACCATGTGGGAGACTGGGGAACTCAGTTCGGGATGCTCATCGCTCACCTGCAGGACAAGTTCCCCGACTACCTGACTATCTCTCCTCCCATAGGAGACCTGCAGGCCTTTTACAAAGTCAGTGGTTCTCCTGCCTGTGTGCATCTTCTCCTCTGTCATGTAACATGTTTTCAGAACTGAATGATTAACCTCATTTGACCTCTAATTACCTACAGTGTGGTTTAATTGTCTTTTCCACTGCCCTGCTCTTCATCTTCTTCCTCTCTAAATCTAGATGTCTGGAGAAATGCCCTTCAGTATCAATGTCCACATTCTTCCAAAAACACCACCCACGAGCCAATCACGGCTGGGCATCTTTAGAACAATATAGACATTGATCTGTTATTGGCTAGTTTCAGTGCGGTGGTAGACAGTCACTCACCTTCCTCTAGTTTCCCTCTGACTAATTCATTCATTGGATGTTTTGGTTAGTGTGCACCCACAGGTGCATGGTGATATCACTAATGATGGCAGTGTCCATCCGTAGAGAAGAACATGGCGGTTTTTAAGACCAAAAGACCAATGGTTTCTGTGACGTTCTAGGGCAGAGTGTTGAGGAGATGTAAAATGGGTTCAGACAAGAGGTTCCAACCATAAAAATGCATTTAGCATAGCTCAGGTGGCAGGGTGGTCCTTTAGTAGTCAGAAGATGGGTGATTCGATCCCTGGCCCCTATAGAAAGTGTGTTGACGTGTCCTTAAGTAAGATGCTGAACCCCTGACTGCTCATGCCCTTAGATAGAATGGTGACCTGCCCAGGGGTTTCATTTGCCTTTCGCCCAATGAGAGCTGGGATAAGCTCCAGAGGGACTCCATGACCTGACTTCAGATGAGCAGTTTATGATGGATGGATGGATGCTCGTTTCTTGGCACCTTGAAAGGAGTCAGTCAGTCAATCAGATAACAGGTTCCCCTGTTCATCTCTTCAGGATTCAGCTGGCTTCTCAGCAGTGCAGCTGTCTATGGCTATGTCCAGATGCTCTGCTATGTACTGCTCACCAGGAGTATCACATACTTACCATCATACTCACTCACTTACTTACTGGCCATTAAACATGCTTAGACTGCATAGTCAACATGGAATACTCAGTCAACATGTGTAGGTGAGGGCAAGTGGCTACAGTTCACAGCCCATGAGTCAATGACCATGTAAACATGCCATTTTCTTCTGGTCCGTTCACATTCTCAGGTGTTTCGGAGGAAAATTCTACAAGTCCACACATTCTTACATCCAGGTATTTTTCCATAGTGCAAGGACCTTATGGCCCCCAGGCAGTGTGCACTGCAGCCACAGTGTGGGTGCAGTGGCATAACCTCTGTGTCAGAGGTCCACTGTGCTGATTTGGATAAAGTAACACCCAGTTGTAATAGTGACACTGCAGTCTCAATGACAGCCACATGACGACTACAAGGTGATGGACAATGATGAAGGTGGCCATCATGGCATTGTCTCTGCAGAGAAATCAATTTTGTCATCATCATCTCTCTCTCTGTCTCTGTCTGTCAGGAGTCAAAGAAGCGTTTTGATGAAGAGGAGGACTTCAAGAAGAGAGCCTACCAGTGTGTGGTGAGGCTACAGAGCAAAGAGCCGGACTTCATCAAAGCCTGGAACCTCATCTGTGATGTATCCAGGAAAGGTGCAGACAACCCTCTTGTGTGTGTGTGTGTGTGTGTGTGTGTGTGGTGGGGGGGTGATTCTAGCAGTGGCAATGGAAGGAAATAATAATTTCATTCAAGCCACAAAAAAAGAATAGCAGATGAAAGAGCTTTGACCAGTTTGTGAACAGATAGCATCCTCATGGTTCAGATGTTCAGGAGGATGTTATGAATGTGGACGTCATCTCCATGTGTTCCATGTTCAAACTGAAGATGGCTACTGATTGAAATCGAGCTTCATGTGTGGCGTGTTCCGTTTGATGCAAACGGAATGACGATGTCTTGCAGTGAATCTTGAGAGAATGACTGCTGTGTTTGTTTCTGTGCTGCAGAGTTCCAGAAGATCTACGACTGCCTGGACATCAATATCATTGAGCGAGGAGAGTCTTACTACCAGGAGATGATGACCAGCGTGGTGAAGGAGCTGGAGGACAAAGGTCAGTTGGGTGCTGACAAGCCAAAGGTCAAAGTGAACTGCTGCCATTATGAATGCTGACACACTGTGGGGGGGAGGGACAAGAGCAACCAACACACTCATAGAAGCAACGCTGGGTCCAACTCACTACAGTAAAGGCTGACGTTACTGTAATGATGGTGATATTGAAAATGGTCAACATGATCATGGTGATGACACTTCTGTAAGAGTTCATCAGGAGCGGAGAGGTAAATTTAGCCTGTCTGAGTTCTGTTAGGGAGAAAAGCCTCTGGTGAGTTTCCTACACCAGGTGACCATGAGAGGTCTTCTGTTACATGGACTCCCAGGAGTCTGATGGTGCTGACTCTCCACTTCCTCACCGTCCATGTGGAGAAAGGCTGTGGGGTCTTCCTGGATCTCCTGAAGGCCACAATGACCTTGATTCTTGTGATGTTCAGGACCAGAGTGTTGTCTGAACACCACTGGGTCAGACGCTGATCAGATGAAGGTTTGCAACACATCTGTCACTATCTGATTAAGACAAATGCCCCTGAAGTCTTTGATGAGTAATCAAAGGTTGCTTCTACTTCATTGTATTTAGTAAAATAAATTAATTTGATTGCAGCTCTCAAACCAGTTAGTTGCATCATAACACCAGCAGGGGGTGTCATTCCATTGCTCCCTCCTTCTCTCCACCTGCCCCAAAGGAGAGAAACAGTCTGTTTTTTTCATTCTAAACACCACCTGAAGCCTCTAACAAAGGTGAAGGTATCATGCGATGCGTCTCATCAGACAGAGCTTACATTGTTTCCACGATAACGAGACAAAGTCCAACATGGTGGACATCTCATCATTCCTAATTAGCTACCGGAGGGTGTGGAGATACTGTTTCCTCTTCCTCCCTGTCTGAAGCTCTGTTTGCAGCCTGGTAAATGTGAGCTATGTGGGCACGTCTTAAGATTGCGTCCTGTGTCCTGGGAAACTCAACCGTTAGAACGTCAAGCTGGTTTTGGGGTGTCTTTGCACACGTTTGTCTGCCTGCCTGCTGTCTGTCTGTCCACTCGGCCTATCTGTACACCGATCTATCCACCTGTCTGCATGCCTGTCAATTTATAAATACATTATGTCGTGTTAATTATAATGCGTGAGCTCTTCACTAGCATTATATATGTTAAACTCCACACGTCCTTACCAACCTGTGTTGATACAAGGCAGGTCTCTCTCTCTCTCGCTCTCTCTCCAGGTGTGGTGGAGCTGGACGAAGGTCGTAAAATTGTGTTCGCCCCTGGTCAGACCATCCCGCTGACGGTTGTCAAGTCGGATGGCGGCTACACCTATGACACGTCGGACCTGGCTGCACTACGTCAGCGGATCTTTGATGAGAAGGCCGACATCATCATCTATGTCACTGACAGCGGGCAGGTGTGTGTGTGCCTATAGCACAGTGAGGTTTGTGTGGATTGTGAATACAGCATGTCATACAAGACTGATGAGTCTCCATGGGGCCAACATGTTGTAATTCAACAACAGTGGCAGCAGGATGATTGTCATATACAGAAGGATGTGACTTCTACAACATGTGTGTTGTGTATTGTTACAGGCCATGCACTTCCAAGTTGTGTTTGCTGTGGCTCAGATGATTGGCTGGTACAAACCTCAGGTGACCCGGGTGGAGCATGCAGGCTTTGGAGTAGTGTTGGGCGAAGACAAGTGGGTTCAACAACAACACATACACATATATGCAGACACAACCACGTACAGCATTTGTCCAGTGTCGGTGGCACTGTTGCTTCACTGCTCCGATTGGGAAGAGTTAAAAAACTGTTATAGTAGTAGTAGTAGTGGTAGTAGTAGTAGTAGTAGTAGTAGTAGTAGTAGTAGTAGTAGTAGTAGTATAGTAGTGGTAGTAGTAGTAGTAGTAGTAGTAGTAGTAGTAGTAGGAGTAGTAGTAGTAGTAGTAGGAGTAGTAGTAGTAGTAGTAGTAGTAGTAGTAGTAGTAGTAGTAGTAGTAGTAGTAGTAGTGGTAGTAGTGGTAGTAGTAGGAGTAGTAGTAGTAGTGGTAGTAGTAGTAGTAGTAGTAGTGGTAGTAGTAGTAGTAGTAGTAGTAGTAGTAGTAGTAGTAGTAGTAGTAGTAGTAGTAGTAGTGGTAGTAGGAGTAGTAGTAGTGGTAGTAGGAGTAGTAGTAGTGGTAGTAGGAGTAGTAGTAGTAGTAGGAGTAGTAGTAGTAGTAGTGGTAGTAGGAGTAGTAGTAGTGGTAGTAGGAGTAGTAGTAGTGGTAGTAGTAGTGGTAGTAGGAGTAGTAGTAGTGGTAGTAGGAGTAGTAGTAGTAGTGGTAGTAGTAGTATTAGGAGTAGTAGTAGTAGTATTAGGAGTAGCAGTAGTAGTATTAGGAGTAGTAGGAGTAGTAGGAGTAGTAGTAGTAGTGGTAGTAGTACTAGTAGTAGTAGTAGTAGTGGTAGTAGTAGTAGTAGTAGTGGTAGTAGTAGTAGTATTAGGAGTAGTAGTGGTAGTAGTAGTGGTAGGAGTAGTAGGAGTAGTGGTAGGAGGAGTAGTAGTAGTAGTAGTATTAGGAGTAGTAGGAGTAGTAGGAGTAGTAGTGGCAGTAGTAGTATAGTAGTAGTAGTAGGAGTAGTAGTAGTAGTATTAGGAGTAGTAGTGGTACTAGGAGTAGTAGGAGTAGTAGTGGTAGTAGTAGCAGTAGTAGTAGTATTAGGAGTAGTAGGAGTAGTAGTGGTAGTAGTGGCAGTAGTAGTAGTAGTGGCAGTAGTAGTGGTAGGAGTAGTAGGAGTAGTAGTAGTGGTAGTAGTGGTAGTAGTAGTAT
>OMLC01091933.1:0-13277 GCA_900302585.1 Regalecus glesne | reverse complement strand
ACATGTGGATTTTCACAAGCATACACACCAAACTCACCGTGATATAAGTATACAAAGATCTACTGTTGTAATACCACCATTGCCAATACTACCAGGAGCCATGTGGTACTCGGTAGGTCCATATTTCTCATCTGAAGTGCTTACCTCAAAGTTTTATTTCTGCTGCTATGTGCTATGTTATGTTCATATTTATAGGGTAGTTAACTTAAAATGTCAACATACTTGTGTAGACTACCTTAATTTGTTATTTTAGGAGATGAAGGTTAACAACTAGATGAACGGTCAGGATTCAGGTAGATATGACAATATGGCACCTTCAATTTTTCTGTCCATCTTTACTAACCTCTGGGTTTTGCTGTGGCGACTGCTCATTTTCCTCCATCCGTCTCTCAAACACTCTTAATTTAATTTTCTGGAATTTCTGGCTCTCCTCACTGAGCTCCTCCATAACAGGGAGTCTCTTCTCCTCCACCTCATAAGTCTGCTGAGTGAGCTCCTCCTTCACAATGGCCAGCTCTAAGGAGACAAGTCAAGTATGACAAATAAATTCAGGAAAAAGAATGAAAGATCTCCATGTTTACTATGAGGATTTAATGCAGTGTGATTTTGCTTTGGACTTCCATGTTTTTATTTACATCCTACACAGGTACACAGGTGCAAGAGGAGATTAAAATTCAGTACACAAACAAAATGGCATTTCTATCTTTTCTTTTTGCTCGTGGGTAATGGTGGCCACTGGCGGCAAGAAAATGGTCCAAAAACTAAAAGTACTTCACAAGGGTGACCCTTAGTAAGTATTTACAACTGGCACTTCTTGTCCACTGTTGCATAGTCAGTGATAGTTTACAGCCCTGAAGTTTGGATCTCATTACCTCGGTTGAGAGCCTCGATCTGGATCATTCTATCTTCTAGAACCTTCTTCTGTTCTGAGAGGGCTTGACGCAACTCTAAAACACACACACACACAACCACACACACACACAGACACACACACACATACAAATAAGACTAGACATGACTAAAAAGCTGATGTGTAAAAAACAATAGATTGTATTCTGTTTGGACTGAAAGCACAACAGTTAATTTCCATTCTAACCTTCTTTTTCTTTCTCCTCTTCATTCCTCTCCACCTCCTCCAGCTGTCTTAGCCTCTCACGCAGTGCTGTACACTGGGATTCGCTGTCTGCCAGTTGCTGTTCCAGCATGGGCCCTCTAGCGCAGCTTGCCTTGGATGCCTTCAGCTGCACCAGGAGGTTCTCTGCTTGCTGTGCTAGGACTCCTTTCTCAGTCTGCCAGCTCTGAAGCTGGCTGGAGGACTCTTCCTTCTGATTTTTCAACTCCTCTCTCAGCTGGAACAACCCATTCTCTCTAGAGATGAAGAAGTGGGCAGGAGAGAGTAGAAAAGATAAATGAATGTTGGCAGAAAAAGAAGAATGTGATTAGGGATTGAAGGTTAAGAGAAGAGAGGACAGGTAATATTAGTTCCAGTGTCACACACAGTTGCAAATGTTTTCATTTACTTGTCGTGCAGGAGAGATGTGAGGTGCTTCAAGTCTTTCTGAAGCTCCTCTATCTGTTGGCTCTTCTGAGCAGATGTTTGGAGGGTGGCCTGGCTCTCCTTCTTCAGTTCCTCCATTCCAGCAAGGAACACCCCCACCTTCTCCTCTTCCCCACAGATCTGCAAACCCCCCACCAAGTAAATCTGGTCAACAGAACAGTGCATACATGATGCCGAAGAAGATGGTAGCCATTCAAAGGGCTTCTCATCAGTTTTTTGTTTTCTGTCTGGTATTGATCAAACTGTAAGTTAGACTCTGTAAAAAGCTATTCAATATCCAAAATGTTAACTCAAGCCAACCATCAACAAGGAAAGAAACCAGACAGAAATTAGATTTATAACAATTTTTAAAAAAAGAATAAAATTCAGACCCTTTGTCGTAAGCTATCCACCTCCTGGGTTAGACAGGTGATCGTCTTGGTCTTCTGTTCCGATTGGCTCTCCAGCTCCTTCAGCCTGGCCTTCGTGTCATCTAGCTTGACTGACAGGCTGTTGGCCTGCTCAGTCTGCTCTCTGAGCTGGTTCTGGAGGCTGGTGGCCTAATAGAAACAACAGGGTTTACAATTGGAAAGTAATGTCATAAAGTGATTTTTTTTAACACTTTGATAATCTAACGTATGATCTACATGGCACATGATTGAATATCCCTGCTAAGAGAGCATAGTTTAGTTTTTGTATAGTTTGTAAAGCTGTACCTCAAAGTCATGTCTCTGGATGGTCTCTTGCAGCTGTAATATGCCATTGACTAGAGAATTATTCTCTTTATTCAGCCTGGCTGTCTCTCTCTGCTCCATCTCCAAGGATGAGGCGAGAGACTCGCAGTCTCGACACTGTTGCTCATTCACAGCTGAGAAGAGAAAAGAAAATCAGCGCTGGAAGAAAGGAAGAAAATGTTGATGAATTAAAGTTGAAATAATCAAATGGTTCTTCTGTCTGCTGGGTTAATCTGTCCTGCAAAAATAAAAATAACCACTTTAAGCAGCTAAGTGTCTGCCATCTCTGCTTTTTAGACTAAAAATATGTATTCTTAGCAGATTAAAAAATACGTTTTTTTAACCAAACTTTACTGTAATCCATGACCTTTATAATGTTTCCAGGGAATTTAGTCAATTTTATCCCTTTATCACCAAGTATTTTTCATGACTGATAAACAAGTTGACAAATTTCCAGGTATCCCATAGCCCTGATCCAGTTGCAGGTAAAACACCTTCCCCCCTGCTCTCTCGCACTCCTTTAAGATTCTCCTCCATCTTCTTCTCTTTTCCTTCCATCTCTTTGATTCTAGTTGCTCTACCTCTCTTCCTTGCTGGTCCTTCTTCACTCATCTCCTCAGTATCACCCAGCCGTTTCCTGCACCCGCCATCCTCCGTTTCCTCTCCTCTCCTCTGACAGAGACAGTTCTGTTGGACTTCCAGCAGCTCCTGTCTGATGGACTCCATGAGTGCCATCTGAGGGACACAAAAGCGAAGACATCAAAATCAGTGCTAATATGTCACTCAATGTGTATATCCAGTATATATCTGTATGTTACAGAAGTTTTTGCATCCCTATTATTATAGATATTATGCCAACATGAAAAGATAGATTACATTACCATACCAGGTGCCTCACCTGGTAGAGCATGCATCACATATGGCTGAGTCCTTACCGCAGCAGCCCAGGTTCAAATCCAACCTGAGGCCTTTGCTGCAAGTCATCCTCTCTCTTTCCTCCCTGTTCTGTCTCTCCCTTGACTATCCTATCAAATAAAGGTGAGAAATGCCCCCAAAAATGTAATCTAAAAAAACTAAACATTTATATCCTAGTACATTACTAAAATCCAAGTCACATCAAATTCTTTTCCTCGTGTTATATGCGTATTGCTGTAGCCATGTGGAGCACTATTGCTAATGGGTCTACTTAATGCTTATGAATACATATCTATGCTGAAGTAAGTCTTTTATGATACTAGTACCATATCTGTAACGTTTTCCCTACATTTAGCTACGGTGCCTGTATCTCCATCATCCTTAATATTGTGTCTCCTGTGTAATGTTTATCGGTATGGTACTGAGGTGCCTACATCTTTGGCGGTATTCTCCACAATGCTGTTCATGGCAGACTGCAGCTTGGTGATGATTTCATCTTTTTCCTGACAAATCTCTGTAATCTCAGAAATCTTCTGCTGCTGATCCTCCAAATTCTAGAAAACACGAATAAACACAAATGCACAATGAAAAAAATACAAGTAACACACGAGTAAGAAGACACAATACACAAAAAAAGATGCACAGTACAAAAATGCACTATACAAAACGATACACCATTATCTAATCCTTATCATTAGATAACGGTGCATCGGTCGTCTGGCAATTGGAAGGTCACAGGATCAATCCCCGGTCCTGCATACAGCATGTCGAGGTGTCCTTGTGCAAGACACTTAACCCCCAACTGCTCCCCGAGCGCCATATGTTGGCAGCTCACTGCTCCTATACAATAGGTTGGGTCAAAAATGCAGAGAAATCCAAATTTCCCCTTGTGGGACTGATTAGGGAATCATTTATTTATTTTAATGTGCATACTAAGAAAGTTCCTTTTTGATACTTCCTTTCCCGGACAGTGCCTTAAGCCCCGGTTATACCTCAAGACCAAATGTGATGCATAGAGGTGGAATTGATCAAATCCAAAGGACACCAAACCCCTCTGTTGTATTCCAGACAACAGCTAATCCACACACATCCACATTATAGACTTTTATGGCTACTCACTTTAATACCTCCTGTTGGTTAGGGCTTAACCTGAAAAACTAAATGATGCTGTGCATAGTGTTTTACATCAATATCATAGCAGGCAGATGAAGGAGAATACGGGAGATGGTAAGTCTGGAAGTGCAGATGTTCTATAACTATATATTGTAGAACCAGATGCTAGAATACCTTTATCACCAAATAGGACAAGAATGTAAACTAAACTCAGACCTTTTTGGGTAAATGGGAAAGTGCTGACACGAAAATATTGATGGTTTCATGTTAACTGCACAGGGATTTGGAATGGTCTTCAAATACCATCGTAGTTACCATCATCATGGGTCTCAGTAAATTACACACAGAGCGACAAGATTCAGGATTGTAAATGTAAGGAAAGTCTAGAGGCATTGATAGTGGACTGTCTTGCTATTGTCAACTATTGTTCACACTGCTCTGGCGGTGAAAACTACATACTACCTTCTTAGTTTCCTGTAACTGGTCATGCAACTGTTGCTTCTCCGAACGCAAGGCCTCCAGCTCTGAAGAAAGGAGAGAACACCACACAAGGCCAAAGGCTAATTAGCAATTACAAATTGCAAAGCTAATGAGTACAGGGTAGCTTTTCAAAGTCCTCCTGTTAATATGGACTAGATATGCATATTTGTGTGATACCATAAAGCATATAGTATATGTATGTCTGTTGTGTGCACATTTATGTGCAAGTGTTTAATAGCATACATTTATTGAGTGTGTAGCAGTGTGCTTCTGTGTACCAGTGTGTGATGTTGTCTGAATGGTTGTGTGTATACATCTGCAGAATGTATGCTGTCCGTTAGACTGCTATCAGGTGCAACTGTGTGTTTCTGTCAATAAAAAAAGAGGCCCGTCTTTAATGTGTCCCAATTAGTACTCAAATTGTATCGGTGGATATGGACCTAGATGGGGTATGGGGGATTAAGGAAGGATGCCCTTCCTGACAAAGTGGGATTGAACCCATGACGCCTGGCTTATCATTTCCTGATGCATGCTCTCTACCTCTAAGCTACCGTGTATTTCTGTCTATGTACCTGTTAATTGTGTGTTGTCAGTCAGACAGCTGTGAACAGCTTCTGCATCCTGTTTGATCTTCTGAAGGTCATCGGTCATGATTTTGAGGATTTGCTCCGTCACAGCCTCCGTCTGCTCCTGAAAACAAAATAAATGGCTATGACCCCTAAGAGGAGCGATTAAAACAATGTATGGTCTAGAAGTATGTAAATACCACAGTATGGTCTATATGCATTTAGCATGCATTCATGTTCCACAAGTATATGTGGACACACCAAAACGTACTGCGATGAATGTGCTGTGTTGACAGAGGCCGCACTAAAATGGCAAATATAACGGAGGACTTAAAAGTGTTTCATTCCAAGGCACCCTGACAACAAATAATTATACTACTGACAGAGACTGAAGGACAGATGACATTACCTCAGCAGTGTCAGTGGCATCAGGTGAGAGACAGGCTGTTTTTTTGACCAAATTCCTAAGTATAGCCAATCTCTTCTCTGCTCTCTCCTCAAGGATCTCTTTCTCCCTAGCCAAGCGATCACTGAATGGGACAAATAGAAAGACAGACAGACAGATAGATAAACCAACCAGTCAATCTTTGCATGCAAATAGTACACGTATTCCTTAAATATTGTTTATGGTGTTTACTTGTAGTCTTTCTCCATCCGGTTGAAGAGATCCATGAACTCATTTCTAACCTCCTCTCTGATCTGAGCCTCAAGGACCAGACGTGGTTCTGCCATCCTCTCTGAATCCTTCACACACACATATACACATATTGTAAAAATGAAAGACGGAGAGATTAAGATACATGACAAGAGAACAGACAAACAGGGAGATAAACATATGGATAAAATCAGAAACAAAAGAAGGGGCAGGGGTTTTACTTTCACTAGGTCTTCCTCCATGGCTGTCCTCTCTTCTTCTTCTTCCTCCTCCTCCTCTTCCTCCCCAGTCTCTTCTAGAATCGTCCCTGTCATCACACTCTCGGCATCCTCCTCCTCTTCTTCCTCCTCCATGTTTTCATCCTTCTCCCTCATGTTAGTCTGCCAGCCAACCAATGAGCTCTTGTGCCCTCGCCCACACTGGCTTCTATGGCGATCAGCTTCGTTGATGATCATGGAGAGTTTTCTAGCACGACGATCAGCTTCGTTGATAATCATGGAGAGTCCTCTAGCGGACCTCTGGCAGGCGATGCTAGGCAACACTTGTTTGATATTTAATACAACCTGCAGAGAGGAAAAGGGTTACACTGATCACTGACCGAAAACCTTGAACACTATGTCAGTCACCATCTGAAGCACCGTATGGGCAGCATCACACTCATCAATGAAACCACACAAAAACATACTTGCTCAATTAATCCAAACGAATCTCATTTATAAATTCACAAATGCACATTTTAATGTAGTGCATTAAACGAGTTGGCATACATTTTAGATCAAGAAACACAAACTCCACTTGACAGTTATGTTTTGTATATGTGTATTCCATGAATGGGTGGGTGGGTGTGTGTCAGAGGGCCAACCTTCTGGGCAAGCGCAGAGAACTTGAGGACGTTAAGCGTCTCATCATAGGCGGAGGAACACTGGCTGATGTTAACGATCATTGACAGTTTACCACGACCACAGAAGAAGCCCTGAAGGAGGTGGGTCAGCTTGGACTCCCTGAATGGAACGTGGTGCTGGAACCTAGGTTAGAGAGGTAGTAGGATATCAACTTTTACAATAACTAAGAGTCTTATTAGTTCAACATAAAACAAAAATGTGAATTTTACTTCAGGGATATCTGACAAACCACAATTATTTACAGTAGGAAATGTAATAAAAGCTAGCTAGCACCATAGAAACAACACTATGACTGATGAGTGATGGTTGACTCAATGGTCCATTGACAAATTCCCACATACACGGAAATGCAAAAAGGAAACACTCATGCAGTGATAGTGTTTACTTACTTGGCCTGTTGATTGAGTCGCAGGGCACTGATGCACTTGCCCAGTGTCAGCAAGGAGCTGTTTATGTTTCCTGCCTCCTTAAGGCGTTCTCCTCTATTCTGTGTCCTGGAACAACGTTCAGATCCAGCCAGGTCACACAGTGCTAGCCTGAAACAAATATACATAAAGCCAGCCTTTATGCGTGCTCCATAATCCAGGAAAGGAATGCACAAAAAATATGAACCACTTCATCATTCATGGTTAAGTGCACCTGTGCACCAGCAGATCGAAGAGAGAAGAGCTGCCTAAGCATAAACCAGTGGTGATTTGATATGTACTGGGAATTTCAGAACAGTTGAGGCATCTATTTTCCAAGCACCACACCTCAATTGCTCCATCCCAAGGATCCAGTCCCCTGCCACCGACACGGTAATAATATAGTGTACACTGTTAAATGCTGGGAGGATTATTTTGACTTTTACATCAGGGAAATCAAACAGATGCTGGTACAACACGGACGTCAGGACTCCGCAGTCTAAATCTGTCTACAGGTAGTTACTCTTTCAAGGATGAGGATGTGCACATCGTTGATAGGGAGGGACACTGGTTTGAACAGGGAGTTAAAGAGGTCATCTGTGTGAGGAGGGAGCAACCATCCTTGATATGGAGGGGCACATCTGTCATCATCTTAAAAGGCTTTCTTTAAGCATACTCAATAAGCCATTATTCTTATCATGTTAATAACAATAATCTCAATGATCTTTGTTAATAAAGCCTAGATGTGAGACTTACTCGCTGATGGCTTGCACTCTGGGGTCTTTTGTGTCCTCCAACTTAATGATCCTGACGGAAAAAATGCTGTGGCTGTAGAGAGACATGTAGACAAACACAAAGACTGATGGACGGGAAGATGCGAATGTCGGCATGACAATAGTATGAGTGCAGTGCTGAAACAAAACTACAAACATGTGTTCTAAATGCAAAGTGAAAGATTCACACGGTTCTTTTTTTCCATGAAGGCAATAGAAGTTTCACATCTGAAATATAATATTTATCTTCATTTCCATACATTTGGTTAATTTTTACTTGTTTATTCTCCATATTGTGGTGGAGGACACAGACTTAGATGGAGTACACAGATCAGGTAATGATGAGGTAGCTGTTGGGGGTTTGATCCTAACCGCAGGGCAACAGGAAGGGTATCTAGCATGAATCCCCCATGCTCCATCTGGTCTATGTCCACCCCCACAACATGGAGGCAAATTGACTTAGCCTTTCATTCTAATTTCCCATGCCACCAGTGGGGCTGAACCTGTAGTGTGGCTTTTCCCCACGTAAATCCTTCATTGTTGTGTGATCCTCTACCAAAGGGACAGCTACTGATTATGACTGAGCTGCTTAGGTTCCTGCTAGCTGCTGACTGTCTGATACCTTCTACTTGACCGCTGGTTGAGTTTGGTGGAGGAAAAACTTTGATTCTTCTTGCCAATCTTCATCAGCCTGTAGGCCTCGTCTGAGCTAGTGACATGAACCCAGCGCAGATCTGGAGAAACACAGTTACAATTGGCTGTAGAAAAGACTACTACCACTTTATTAACTATATCTATGTAATAGTAATCTAATAACTTATCAGATTTTTTTTCTAGAATTGGCATTTGAAATACAGTATAGGCTCCAAGTCAGCTGCACCCACTTAAGGTCCACCCACACACCTTTGATAAATGAGTTCCCCTTGTTATCTTGAGAAAGTCGTAGAACAGTCCTCCTTTGGTTTCCACCAGGAACCTGTTTCAATAAAATATTCTGTTAGTCACACTAACCAAGCCACCACCCAGCCACCGGGGACACGCAAGTCACTGGATTCTTAGTGCTGGTCCCAAGCCCAGATGAATGGCAAGATTTGTGTCAGCAAGAGCAACTGGTACAAAAACTTTACAAAAAATATGCAGCGTATAAATCAGACTTCCATACTGGATTGGTTGAGGCTCGGATTACCAACAATCTCTCTCTCTCATGTCTGTTCAAGAACGTGTCTTTTTAGGATTTAGAACCTACCTGTTCCAGCAGGTCATGGATGTTCTCATTGTAAATCTCGCAGAAAGACACCCAGACAGAAAATCTGGTGCTGGAGTCGACATCTAGACAGAAACTGTCAGCCTCCATGGTGCTGTTTAAACTGCTCATAGAGGAGCCTACACACACCCCGAGGTGAGGTGATGGGAAGAAGAGAATCTCCATTGAAAATTATGAGGGATATCAGGAAGATGGGATTCAACAGACAGACATAATAAGCAACACACATTCAGTCTTCCAGGAAACTGCAACTGACCTTCTAGAAAAGTGGATGTGATGGTAATGCTACTCTTCTGACAGTCACTCTAGAAAGAGAAAGAAAGAGAGAGATTAATCATTTGCAAAATTTACAAGAACAATATCCATCAGTATTTTCATATTTAGATGTCAATGGCTGAAGCATATCCGAACATGTGGAAAATCTTACAAGAATGTACAATGCTGTCACCATCAATTATGAGAAATAAAGGTTAACAGCAGCCTAATATGATACTTAGCTTAGCTGAAACACAGTCAAACGGGAAGAACCAATGATATCCTGAACATATTTATGCATGGTCAATAATCCAGGTAAGTCAATCACAAAAAGTTGAATCAGTTCTTTGGGAGACATTTGCATTGTACACTATATTTCTGTTTGTCCCAGGGAACCAAATCCTCGGTGGACCAACTTCTGGTGCAGTGTTTTGGTTGCTTTCAAACCCTAAAACACACAGTACCAAAAATTGGTCTGGCTGAAGAATTGGCTTTCCTGGCGCAAACAGAACAATATAATGTTCAGTTTTAAGTGCCAGCAGGATCTTGTAATGCTGAGCTTGCAGCTATTCCCCACCTCTTTGAATAGGCCAAATGGCCATTAAAACTATAGTTAATAGTCACAACAATTTGCATATGAAAAAAATAAATGATTTCGGTCATTATGAAACTGTGCTGTTTTAAAGGTTGGGGGATACATGCAGTCAGTTGAGAGTGAAGAATTCACTTGTATGAGTGATGAAACATTTCTTTTGACATGTTGTGTCCAGATGAATCCAGAATAAACTCTTTGTGATTTTCCTTACATTATACTTGAGGCCTGGAAAGAAACATGATCCAAACTTCTTAACTCTTAAAGGCTTCTCAGGCCAATGTATCTCCTTCCCATCTTCTCTCTCACCTCTTTGAAACACCTGAGCAGGTTTCTCTTGGTGCGTGTTTCCTTCTCCTGTTGATCTAGGCTCAGCCTGGTTATGTCTCTATAATGCTGAGGCTTTAAGTCATTCCGCATATAAACATGGCCTTCAATACTATTAAATATCACAGAAAGAGACCTGGGCAAGAGACCACTGTCATTATCTGGTCCTATGTAGATGAGATAGAGAAGGGAGAGAAGATAAAAAGAGGATGAGAGAGAAAGGGAGTGATACCTTAAAGAGATGAAGGTAATAGGTTTGTCACAAACGATGAGGGAATAATGATAACAAGATGCTCAGTCCACTTAGCTATACCATAGAAGAAAGACAGAGCCTGCCTAGGAAACTTTAGGCTGTTTCTAACCCAGGAATGTGAAGGTTTTTCCAGCATTCGTGACTCCATAGGTGAAAACTAAAGAGTTTCCTCCTTGCAGAACTTCTCTGACCAGTTGACGAACTGTCCCATCAAACACAGTCCTCTGGTTGCTCTCTGGCCCATAGACCTACAAACACAATTTTTTAAAACAATAATTATTCTTAATGCGAGTTCATATAGTAGCATATCGATACGTGTTCTGCTATTATGTAGAGTTGTCAAGAGTTCCTGTAGTTTCTGCACCCCCTTGAACCATTTATCAATATGTACTGTTGAGTTGCAATTAGATCCCTGCACCACGTCAGCTAGAATAATTCCTGGGCAAGTAGTTATGATCATCGATGGATAGCCAAGTGGAACGCATAGTTTATTACCGTACCTTTGTGAAAGTAAACTTCTGTACTGTTTGTGCTGTTTGGGGGACAGGTTTCTCATTCTGTGGTTTTGGTTGACTGTGTCTTGGAGCCTTTAGGATCACAGTATCTGATCCTTCTATCGTCACACAGTCCTGATGTAGCGAGGAAATAGAAAAGGTTGGTGTCTGCAAGTTTATGTGTTAAGACAGCATTCGACAGCCTTTACAATGGGGTCAGAATATGTACCCTGGATTCTTGTATATGATTGGATATGTTGCTGCTATTTTGGGCCACCCTTAACAGGAGCAACCAAAAGTAGTAATGGCAACAATAGTAGTAGTAGAGACAAAAACATTTACAGAAAGAATTTCATCTGAACATAACAATGAAGTTATATTTAAATCATAAAAACCTTTGGTATACTCATTCAGAATTTGCTAAGTTAAAATGTTAAAATGCAATGAATCATGTGTAAAATTATGTGAGGGTAAGCGATTCTGATCTGTTGAGACCTCTCTGGGGCCCAATTTCTTAGGTTAAAGTAGGCAACTTGTCAATAGTTTTCAGTCATCAATATTCAAAATGAGCTCATTTTAATAATTATTGATATAGCCATTGTCTAATCCTTTACTTATAACAGTCTAGTGTGTTAGAAAACGACAATCTGTGTGTTACCTGTGACTCTCCGTTGTTACTCTCGGTGGATGTGAATGGTCGAATCCTTAAGTAAACATGGAGATGGTCCTTCTCAAATTCAACATTCTGGTGGGCAAAAAATAAATAAATCAAAAACAGTGCTTTCACCAACTCGGTGCTTGAACCAATAGAGTCAATATCTGTATTACAGAGATAGAGATTGAGATGGTAGCCAAACCAGACAGACCTGGATTTCTGGGATAAAAGCAGAAAAGTCATGAAGGAGATCTCGCTTGATGTCTTCAACCGCCACGAAGCCGACTCTCTCTGGCTTCCCATTTAAACACGTGTTCATCATCCTGACAATGTAGTCTGCATTTACAATGTCAAGTCTTCCCTACCCTTTAAATTGAAAACACAAACACACAAACAACAATTATTGGAGCGTCGTAGCTTGTGTGGTAGAACATGCTGTCTTGTTTCCACCCCTGGCTCATCCAGACAGCATTTCAAAGAGTCCTTGAGCAAGATACTGAACCACCAACTTCTATTTATGAGCAGGTTGGTTAGTGCTTTGCATGGCAGTATATCAGTCAGTATTTAAATACGTGTGAATGGCTGGAGGTGAGGCATACATTGTAAAGCATAAGGGGTAGTCAGTAGACTAGAAAAGTGCTGTATAAATGCAGTTCATTAACTATTTTCTTCCCCAGAGAAACGTGAAGAGTAACCAGAACTTCCATAGGTACAATAGAATATCTACGTGACACAAACTTAACATTTTGTAAACACCAATAAGGGGTTCCATAGTTCAAGAGACTCGTCTAGTAGTCAGAAGATTGGATGTTACTTGTTTGTGCTCGCTTCCATAAGCTAAAAGCTAAGACATACTTACAGACTTCAATCGTGGAATATGAACACGAAGGATTTCTACGTATGGATACGTAACAATGCAGCTTAACTTACACTAGTAATGCTGCGCAAAATCTTTCCATTTCCTTACCTCAATTTGGATTTATTAAGAGGTCAAACATCCACAAGAAGCTAACATAATAGTGTCTCCGGTGTCGCGGTCTTGTTTTCAAACTCAAGCCAACTCACCTATCAGAGCGCTCCAAACATATTACGTTAACTCAGCTGGATTGCGGCAACTCTCGCGAGAGTTCTCATCCTCGGTCCCCAGACCCCTCATGTACTGCTGGTTTTATCTATTCTACCGGCTGGGTAAATACGTTATGTCAGGAATTAAAACCCTCTAAAGCCCAACAGATACGTGGTCGAACAGAAAACCAACAGTGCAAACCGTCTTCATGCAAACTCCATAATCCAGGAAAGGAAATCACATTAACGCTGCATCAGTTCATCTGGATGCAGTGTTACTTGAAAGAAATGTA
>OMLC01091912.1:0-14908 GCA_900302585.1 Regalecus glesne | reverse complement strand
TTTATTTGACAGTGAGTTGATTATTTTTAAATGCTACCTTTCATAGGAACTATCAGATGAAATATAGGCAATTTGAAATACTTCATAGGGTTATGCAATGTTTTAAGAAACAGGACAATCCTCCATTATTTCATTCTAGTATTCATCAAAAAAGCACAGCAGAATTAAAGCGACTCAGATGAGGAGATCCTATTTCTGTTATGTTCATACAAAACAGGTATTTCACAGCATCCATTTTAGAATGAAATCCAAGTTCATAGCACATAGTTTCAGAGCACTGGTACATATGAAGTTGACTCCATCCGTGACACCCTCCTAACAAAATGATTATTTTCCTAGTCAAATATCAAAGAAAGTAAGCAGGTTTTCAAAGTCTATGATGGCAAATTGAGCTGCTGGTGTAATACAGCTTAAACAAATCTAGCCTGGGAGGACCTGAAAACCTCAGCCAAAAGTTGGGATAGCAGTAATATGAATGGCCTAATAAATTAAAAGAGCCTCTGATAAATTACCAATGGCCTTAAGCCACAGCCCAAATGCAAGGCTGCAAATGACTTCATTGCAGCTAGGCCATAGCCGATGGAGCCATTCTGTAAACCCCATCAGTGGATTTTAACAGTCTAATCTATACAATTATTTATATTTTTGGATGTAACCTAAACACAAATGCATCTAAATAATCATGTTACCAGTATCCAAAAGCGGACATTTATCTTAGACCAGGACTACCACATTCTCTACAATCATTCATTTCCACATAATAACCCTGTTTTCAGACAAGTACTATTTTTAGTCACATTCAAACAAAATTAATCGATTCTATTCAGTGCTAAATCCATTAAGATAACTTAGGTTGAATAATTTTTTATCCCAGTAGCCCTGTGTGAAAAAAGAAGGGATAAATACCCAAATTATCTAAACCATTAAACATTCAGAATCAGAACCATTTGCTATCAAAAATAAGTGATCGGCCAAGTACATTAGACCATTAACGACATTCTAAAGACTCAGACTGTCAAAGAAATGTAATTTAGGCACTGAAAAGGTCTTTATGCTTGTGATGGATGAGTTTTGGGGGCACTGAAAACTGGTATGCAATCAATAGAGTTAAGTCACTGTGAAGAAGTTGGGCACTACAACGCCAAAAAATCCCTAACATTAAAAAACACCCACTAGAAATGCATAACAACATGCTGTTGTCTCCTCACTCTTTTTGGTGATGGTGAGCTGTATTGCTGCTGCACGGTAGACCAATCTGTTACTTTAATGGACTATGTGAGGGTTTTGGCTACTCATGTTGTCTTTTTATGTCTCAAAGAGAGGTGACCCAAACATTCTTCACATACAGAACCTCCAAAGCTACGGAGCAGCGGGTGCATTTTCCCTCTCCGGACACAGCTTCCTAAGTGCTCCTTTAACAGACAGATTGATGGGGCCTTAATGTTTATAGCCCCAAAAAGGTAGACCAAACCAATGAAAAATACATACCCATGAAAACACCTTGGCCTTCTCTCCAGGCTTCAAGGTGTATTTTTAACCACTTCTTTACAGTGAGAGAGCAAAGTAAAAGGCTTGTTCAGGTTAAATAAATTCACGTTTCCTTTTCTAAACTAGGTACAGTACTAATGGCCTTACAGGGATCTGCCTGAGGGCAGACTTGAGTGCAGGGAGTTTTACAGGTCAGAAACAACTCACTTATCTGACGTATAGTTTGCTTGCCTGGACACATGACACAGTTGGCAACACTTCCTAAAATTGTGGCAAACCTGGTTAAGCAGGTCATTGTGGGGATATCCAAGGATTTTAGTAATATTTTTAACTGTACTGAATCTAATCTCAATATAATTGTTAATTCTTATAATAGAAAAATCAATCAAAATCCACCCCCCCTGCAGGTGGTGCCTTAGGCAACCGCCTAGGTTGCCTATGCCTAGAAACGCCCCTGCAGATATCCATCTAGCCTCACTATATTACACAAATTTGCCTCAAGAACCACTCGTCTCCCTGACTGGACCTTTAAAATTTTTATAAACACATTTTTTTTAACATCACCTCCTAAACCCCACGTCAGATTGCTACAACATTTTCTATGGATAATTATTGGACCGATCTCATCAAAAGTTGCCTAAGCTTGTTATCTTATTTAATTTCCAATATTTTGACCAATGACCTTCAAAAATATGTGGCTCTGTACATGGACCAAAGTCAACAACTATTGGGCAAATCATAACAAACTTGCTAAATAAGTCAACTTAAGTACCTGAAAGTTCCATTCCAATTTACCACTACGGTTGCTACAAATACAAGAGAAAATTGAACGGCATGACAAATCTGATTTTTTTTTTATAACTAGCAAAATATGTTTTTATCATTGATGTTCAATAATGCAACTTGCATAACAAAAGTTTTGGGAAGGGGCAGCATAGCTCAAGAGCTAGGGAGGTTGTCTAGTAGATGGAAGATTAGTGGTTCAATCCCCAGCCCCTGCAGAAAGCACGTCAAAATAACCTAGAACAAGACACTGAACACCTAACTACTCAAGTCACATGATGGAATGGCAACCTGTCCAGAGTGTTTCCCTGCCTTTCAGCCAATGGGCACTGTGATAGGCCCCTTGCTCATGACTTCGTGACACTATTTAGGATAAGCGGTTGATGATGGATGGACGGAAAATCATAACAAATCTGTTCAGAATATGTTTCCTAGCAATGTTCAAACATATGTAAAACTGTTATGAAATCACTCAATAGGGGGCGCCACCAGTTATAAACATGTGCATGGGTCTCATGCTGATTTGGCCATAAATCAATGACAGTCTGTCCAAGCATCCCCAAGCCTATTGGACATTTTTCATTATATTGTTAAAGCTTTCAAGCTGTAATAGTCAGTGTTGGCTTGAATCCCGGAATCGCTGCTTGTAGATATATTGGTTCAAGCAATGCCACCTCACAATTTTCGGGCTTACACCATTAATATTTGTATCCTAGTTATTCTGTTGTTTTGGTCTATCATTGAGTTATGACAAATACTGCAACAAGCCTAGTCATACTGACATGTAATTGATGATGTAAAGCTATAGTACTTCTTACACAACCAGTTTACAGCACGCTGATATATCGTATGTATGGAAATGCCAGTCTTATTTTGACAGTTTAATGGTGGGGGGAAAACTGATTCTATTTTGCCCAATGACCCCACACTAATGGTATAAGTCTGCACTGTTCAGCTAAAGAAATGGATCGGACCTCAGTATTGGCCAGAATGTAAAAATTCCTCCTCTGAATTGACAACCGCAGTGAAAAGCAATATCGTGCATCCCTAATTCTCATAAATGTTTACACATCGGTAAAGCTCAAAATTGCCCTCACTCCTCCAGCGAATGCCAAGTAGGTCTCGAATCAGATCAAAATACTTCATGTTGAGTTTCTAACCTTTTCTCCTGTATAAAGAAGAAATCAGCACTTCATATCCCCCAAAAAATATTATGTTCATCCCCTTCCTATTCTGCCTGCCACCTGTCTTGTAACAGTATACCATTAATTACAAAAGGATTAAAACTGCAGTATTTAAGACAACATTTCAATGCAAATCATTCTGCCTCTCCCTCCGTCCTGCCAAATAGCACTCTGCTAAGCTCCTCCCATCAAATGATCTTTGCATCGCTTGTCAACCCGTTAAACATTAGATGGGTGATGATGTTCCAGTTGGTTGCAATTTACCATTAAACAAAAGAACACCTTACACTGTATAAAACCAGGAAATGTCAAAGTGCGACTCGTGAATCCATGTTAAAAAAAACACATTTGTTTGTGTGAAGAAGACATTTTGAGTTGGTCTTGTTGATTTTTAGGGTTGGGGTTGTAGCCACAATTACAGCCAGCCTGACCATGAAAAATAAAATTGACTTGACTTGAAATGGCAGATGGGAATTGATCATGTAAACACATGTCTGCATTTGTAGAACAGCCAGTAGGAACACCCTCTACCTGAAATGACTTACGATTAGCTAAAATATTTTGTGGCTGGCTAGACTGTTTTAAGTCCGAGTGCAGAGCCAAGACCAGGTGCAGTCATCAAGTTTTCTCTCAAGAACACTTGAATTACAACATGCTGAAAGGTTATAATGGAATTTTGGCCCAATGACGGCATAAAAAAACCAGCACACCCAGCTTTAAGGGTCAAAAGTTACACAATGAAAGTATTCTAAAAAAATTAGCTGAATATTTCCTGGTTCACGCATTGTAATTCACCAAATTCATTTAGATAAAGAGGGCTCCGCTTTTACTTCCCATAAATCACTTTTTTTTAATTTGGTGAGCTGCACATTCAAAGTTGAAGCATAGTTATAATAACAACCCTTTTTTAATAGGGCCAGAGCATATCAATGAACAGGTATAATGTAAATATGCCAGATTTAGCCACCAAGCTATGTTTCATCTGTTGTCCCAAGCAGTTAGGGGTTCAGCATCTTGCTCAAGGACACGTCAACATGTTTTCTGAAGGAATTCGGTACCAAACAACCAATCCTCCGATTACTAGACAACCACCCTACCTCCTGAGCTATGTAGACAAATATTCAATTACGTAGTTAAACACATTTTTGAGTAAAATAAATAAATACACCTATCCATTTATTTCCATGGAAGACATCAGATGTTCATGAAATTTCAGCATTTCTGTGCAAGCATGAAAATATTTGTGCTTCCCCTAATTAATAAATCTGCCAAAATTGCACTCCTGCCAGTGGAACGCTGCCATAGGCATACACTCCCAAACGCTTGCATGTCTAAGTACCTACGATGAAACATGATCTTTGCCTCCAGTTGCCTACAGCTTAAACGTCAGCATATTTGTGGCACTTAAACGTTACGTAAGATGGTTTATACTGAAAGATAATTGACATGGGCAGTGTGAGAACACAATACAAAGTCAATATTAACTATTTCATAACAGCCCATCGCACTGGCTGTAAATCATAAAAGGAATTAGGGGTTGCCCCGTTGCCAGTTTCAACAGTTTGGGTTATTTGCTATTTGCATCTGTGCTATTGATGAAGATCTGATTACCATGCAGATGTAGACTTTAACAGTTACTTTGCCCTGAACTGAAAATGAGCTATAGACATTAAGTAGGGGAATCTTTTACACTATCCAGAGACAGATGAATCAAGGTCTGGAATTGAGAGTGACTGGTGATTACCCTTGCATTTTAAATAAAAGTCCACCAATACTGACTCTATAAAGATACGAGTTTTCATGGATAAAATATCTTAATGACTTAAGAGTCTGTATTACATAATCACATAAAACGTATTCAACAACTGTATAACTAATTAATGTACATGCCCACTCTGTTCTCCAGTCTCTCTCATTAATTCAACGCTCTTTGTGACAAGGACATTCTCAAGCCTATCCAGTGTGAGACCATATATTTGAAACAAATAATTCACTAATCGCAACTAGGGCCACTTAAATACATTTCCCCTTGCTAAGTTAAACCCTGATTAGTATGAATCATATGAATGTAAAAATAAGCATTTATATCATTCAGATCATTAAACAAAAGTACAAAAAGTCTACATGTAAAGTGCTTAAATCTAATAAGAAATTAAAACCTGGGGCTTATTTATCCATGGTTTGAAAAGCAGAGAAAAGCAGTATTATTTACAATGGCCCAAATAAGTACAATTCTTAGGATGCAACAAAACACCTTTGGTTTCTTACAAACTCAATGATGATTCTAAAATGAATGAAAGTTGTGTCGTAGAGGGACTTTTGAAGATTATGGTATGCCCTCATAAAGTCGAGAGTCTTATGTGCTTGATCTCTCACACCAGATGCGTGAAGTCACTCTCGACCCCAGCCTAAACATACCCTGGAGCCCACAGCCAAAAAGGTCATTGAATGCAAGAGGCTCAAACAATGAAGAGTAATACATATGCAGGCTACATACAGTAAATTCCAATTTTGAGAGTGCTTGAACCAGTGATACTGTACCTGATCTACAATGCACACTAGCTCATTTAATTGGATAATCCACTAATGAAACAGATTCTGAGATGACCTGCTAAGACCCAGGCCATACATAGCCTGTAGGCTCCCATGTTCACTAAGGCAAATAACTGAAGTAAATGTGGAGTGATAAAGAAGCTTTTCCCTTTTTATGATGGACAAAATGTCAAAGCCACCCTTCCTTCTGCCTCAGTCCTTTCTTTTTTAACAGCCTTGGCGGTGCTTTAAAGTCTAAATCTTACTGCATTACCTACACTATAAATCTTTACTTTCCATTTGGTAAAGCATATGACCTTTATTTTTGTTTGCTTGTTTGTTTTTATCGCTTGCTGTGAATCCAATATAGGTTCATCCATTTGAGTGACTGATTGACATTATATGGAGTGCCGACTGGAAAAGCTAAGAAAAGTGTTCACATAGTGAAAATGTAAAAAAGTTACCACAATCAGGAAATGGTCTTGATTCTTTGTATTCTGATATCCACTATCACAAGCCATGGAAAGTATAAATTGACCAAAGCAGACTTCAAATACAAAATTCTACCATTGGACTGTGATTTAGTCTCAACACTCAAATTGCTGATGTGTGATTATAGGTACAGTAAAAGTACACAAACAGGGCATGCTAAGTATTTACAATCGTTAGGAAACACTAAAGCTCTCAATGAATACTCATGTAATACTTCACATTGTATGAGTGTACCATAATATATTATTCCATGAAGGAACTACCACATAATGAGTAAGGCCACTCATTGATGAGGCGTAAATGAGGGATGAGAGAAGAAATTATTGTCTGTCAATATATGCTAACCAGCCAAGCATAATGTATCTCACAGCATGATGAATATGGCAGACAGTAGAGTACAGTAGACAAGTCAACAATATTCAAATAAAGGTTTTTCTCCAAGGCAAACCAATATCATCACATGTTTCTATTCGCTATATGAGCAAAATCATTTGAGGTATAGAATCTTTATCAAAGCACAAAGAGCAATCGTCGTGCTTTCCTGATCCACGTCTTACTTGAGCAGAATGTATTCTACCTTTTGCCAGTGATTTATGTTTGTAATGACAGACTTCATGACAATGAACATGTAAGGATTTTCATTAAACTAATTACTGGTACCAAGTCTTATGAGTAATGACATGTTATGGCTCTTCGTAGATTGTGAAAACACCACAAATATAATCTAATTGGTCAACGGCCTTTCGTAAATAGAGTAAGCCCTCACCTGAGATTCAAGCAGAACCAGGCTTATTGTGGGCAGCCCTCATGAATGGATACCCCACGACGGGGCTGCTGGGAGGTTAGAGGGGGTTATGTGGTAAGAGAGTCCCAGATGTGACCGTATCAGAGCATGAATAGTGACTTTCAGCCAAGAGAATGATTTGGGTCAGTAGGCAATTGTCATTCCTGGACCAAAGGGGACTTGTGGGCAATTAATTTTGCCAGTGAGCCACATGAGATGTGCACACAGTCAGTGTGCCAGCAGACCGATACATGTAGATCAGTCAACATACGTCTGTCCAAGATTGATGGGTAAAGTTTCATCTAATGCCCACATTCTTTACCCAGGTAACAGGATAAGATGCATGAAGAACACTGATAAATGGTAAGGAGATTTAATTAATAATCAACAAAAAATGACCTATAGAAAGTTATTGATCTGGACACAACCACAAAAGCTGAAGCTCATGACTACTGCTTTATAACTGATATCCTTCAGCAATAAATCCAAGCCAACAATATAGAGCAGCCCCATTTTAGAACTACATGCAGCACTAATACTAAGTAAAAATCATTTTCATAAACAGATATATTTATGACCATTTTTCTCAGTCATAAATATACCTGTTCTTCTAACAAGTGCAAAACTCCTGCCAAGTTGAAAGGCAAATTCACAATGGCTGGAGGATTACCCAAGGAAGCAAATAACACCGCCTATTAGATGCCATTTATACACATTTTTGAACCAGTCACACTTTGCTCTCATATTTGATATCCCATTATAAATCTCCCTATAATCATTTTAAATTCCACTTCCCTCTCAATTGTGCTATATGATATGAACGCTTCCTGTGCACTTTTAAGACACTTTGACATTAATTCACGGATCCGAGTCTCTTAAAGACTACAAACCTACTTTTTATATCTCAAAATATCAGAAAGAAAAACTTAAGTTTCCTTGGTCTCAATATAAGACGAAGCACAAGTGAATACAACAATGTGTATATATGGCATGGAAGAGATTTACTGCTTCTAATTCATGATCAAGAATTGAGTTCACTTAATTACAGCCGGTTTATAAATGATGAATGAACTTAATTTCATATAGCCCTTTTATAGTCTTGCGACCACTCAAAGCACTTTCTAAAATATGCCTCACATTTACCGAGCATGCGGCATTAAGGTCAGATGCCCTTTTCCTGACACCCTGCAGTGGGATCAAACCCACTACGCCCGAATTGGAAACATGCACTCTACCACTGAGCCCCCACTGATACTACTACATGATTCCTGTACACTAAATGGTTTATTGATTAACCATGGAAATAATTAACATTAATCAATGATGAAAATAAGTGTTTGTTGCAGTCCTACAGTTAAGCATAACTATATTGATGATTTCATTTTGTGTTTTGCAACAGCTGCAGAGAGAAGTCCAAGATGAATTCCTAAAAAAATATATCATTTGCAAAAAATTATTTTTGCAAATGATAAAATCCCAATTAAAGATATAGATATAGCTAGAAATAGTAGAGCAAGATGTTGCCCACTATGTGGCATCAGGAAAAAGGCAGCCAGCCTTAATCCCCCAAATACCATCTAAGCCCATTTCCACCCCCACTACATGGGGAATAACAGTGACATGGGCGGCATAGCTCTGTGGGTAGAGTGGTTGTCTGGCAATCAGAATGTAACCTGTTCGATCCCCAGTCCTGCAGGAAGCATGTCGAGATGGCCTTGAGAAAGACACTGAGCCCCTAAATACTCCCCGAGCGCCGTATGGTGGCAGCTCACTGCTCCTATACAATAGGATGGATTGAAATGCAGAAAATTCTATATTTCCCCTTGTGGGACTGATAAGGGAATCCTTTTTGTTATTTTTATGGATCTCTCTTAGATATTTTTGAAACTTTTAATCATGTTTTCATGCATTAATAAGACCTTTGAACAGTCTGCGCCATTGATGTATGAACTGATTGATGTGTAAAATGAAGCAAATTGTTTTTGAGCCAGCCTTTTCTAAAATGATCCTGAAAGGGTCCATTTTATTCCATTCGCTGTGAGGTTTGGAGTCAAAGTGTTTGTGTGCAACAACGAAAAAATGCTCTTCATTTTTTCAACACTATATTTCTTTATGTTTACAGGCTTTAGAGGCCTCCAATCACCACAATCTGCTGAATGTCTATACCTGTAACCCAAATCAGTCCCCTACAGTATGGCATCCCATTAGCCACAAGCTCCTGCTTAATCTGATTATTAATCAATTACTTCTAGTCCCTTGTGATAGCAGGTCAGAGAAAATGTCATTTCTGACAAACAATAACTGCACTGTATCGAGATATTGCTACTACAGTAGGATGGAACAAAGTTATCTTTAGCATCAGCAGTTGAGTATCAAAGCTATAAAGTATGAATGTTGACACAAACATTATCAGTTACTTTTCACCAATTAAAAAAAAAAGTTTAAATAATGAAACATTGGATGTCGACTCTCATGCAACTGAAACCCAGCAACCCAAAATACCACCGTTAGAAACAGTTAAATCAAAGTTATTTGTATAGCCCATTATCTCAAATTACAAATTTGCCTCAGTGGGCTTACCACAATACAACATCCTGTTCTTAGACCCTCTCTTTGGATAAGGAACAAATCCCTATAAAAATATTTAAAAGGGAGTGAAAAATAGAAACAAACATCCAGGAGAGCAAGATTGAAGGAGACCTCTTCCAAGACAGACCAATTTGCAATGGATACTATGTATACAGAACAAAACACAATTTGGGGAATACAACATTTAAAGAGGAACAGTGTTTCAATAGGTACACCAGAGTATTATCACAAGTAGTAGCATAAGAATTGACAATGCAAAACAAAAAACCCACTGAGGTCAACCTTTTGTGAAACACTCTAATTCGGGAACAGTCTTAGAAAACAGCCACTGCTCAAGCATTTGGTGTAGAGAACAAGGAAGTTGACTTGAGACTGGAAACTTCAATACGAGTGCACGTGCAACACAATTCAATACTTTTTTTCAAAGTCTAGAACAAACATACCCGTTATATCGGTACACTCATTTTAATTATCATGTGTTAAGAATGTATGGGCTCAAATGCATGAAAATATTTTTTGTTGACTTGTTTTTATCCAGAAGAGGTTTGAATCTGTTCACTGGACGTTAAGTTTCAGAGCCTTAGTTGTGAGAAATTAGGTTGTTGTTTTTGTGTCTGGTTTGTTTTATTTCCCAACTTGTAGCTGTAAAAATCTGACTCTTGACTAGAAGGCCCATTTTACGTGTTACCATGTCCACCATTGAGGGAGTGGACATGGACTTGGATGGAGTTTATGAGATTAAAGCTGGATGCCCTTCCTGATGCCCCACGATAGATTTGAGCCCACTGCCTCTGACTTGTCAGTTCCTGAGGCACATGCTCTACCCACTGAGCTACCATGCCCTCCTATGACCTTTCTATTTATGTGCAAGTTTCATGCAAAGTCAAAAAAGTATACATAAACTGAAAAACATTTTCATACATGAATGCAATTGCACAAAACATATTTCATAGAATACACATTTGGGTTTATGTGTTCAAATTCTTTATACACATTGACAAATAATGGCATACAACTACAAGATGCAAAACATTTGTAAAATTCATGCCATTTAAAAAAAACTGCTGACATCCATTTCAGCACATTCAAGGAGACAGATAACAAAAACTGGTAGATAAACTAAATTATAAAATCTAAAATAACCTACCAAAATATCAGAATGAGTATAGTATCCAAAACACAATTTCAGTAAATTTAAAGATTGAAGAGAAATAGTGCCAAGTGCCACCTTGGCTCCTATCTGATTTTTTTTCCTCATAAAACCATATCTATTTAGAATTTCTGCTCCCAGTCATGTTGTTATCAGTTATCAGTCTTCCTCAGCATACTCTTCATTGTTGTAATATTGTTTCTTTCTATGAAACACCTCTTAAACCATGGATTACACTGACTGCCCTTGCAACAGCTAATACGAGGGAGCTTTATTCATTCGTCATTGTACGTGCATACAATGAAATGTGTCCTTTGCATTTAACCCATCCTATTGTATAGGAGCAGTGAGCAGCTGCAGTGCTCAGGAAGCAGTGCCAGTTCATTTTCCTATTGCCTTGGTCAGGGGTGCAGACAGAAGTATTAACCCTAACATGCATGTCTTTTTGATGGTGGGAGGAAAGTGAAGAACTCAGAGATAACCCGCACAGACGTGGGGAGAACACATAACGTCCACACAGAAAGGACCTGGGCTGGAATTTGAACCCAGGACCTCTTGCTGCAAGGCAACAGTACTGACTGCTACACCACCATGCCCCCCCCATATAAATCAAATATGAACAGATTTGCGCATCAAGAGAAGTGACAAAATCGTTAGATAAAAGCCATTTCACACTTGAACCATCTGATTTCTCTTCATGATGGCAATTTTCTCTTAAAAGACAACAGAATGAGGTAAAAACCTGGTGCTGTTCACATTTAGCCGACACACAACAGTGTCTTAAAGTAATCTTGGTTTCCAATCCTCTATAAAACTCACCAGTGAAAAGCTGTTTAGAGGGCATCATTAGCTACACAGCAACCGAGACTTGAACACAAAAACAAAAAGTAATCAAACTTAAAAGTAATTCTCCTTAATAACACAGATAATCACCTCCTCTTTGGCTGGAGTCTCCCTAGCTCAGTGTGATCCTCGGTCTAATTGCTCTGGTTAATCGTGCCTTAATTTGTTGACAAGATTCATTTGGCAGAATTCAGAACATAAAATCTCCTCCATTCTGTTGATGCCAACATCTTGAAATTAAGGAGAGCAGAGTGGAGGGAGACTTGATTAAGTCATATTAAGAGTTCTGGAGATGCTACAAGAGCCTGATGTGTTGACGTGATCGGTGTTGGTCAGTTAATATATCTGCTACACTTTCCAAGGCTATTGTGACTATTATTCCTTCAATATTAATTGACCTCACTTGAGCTAGTGGCTAAGGGTTCGAACCCACCGTGGGACATCAGGAAGGGGATCCAGCCTTAATCCCCCAAGCTCTATCTAAGTCCATGTACACCCAACGTGGGGACTATTCGGGACACATAAAATGGACCTCTCACTGTGATTGAAAAAGCAAAGCAACCATGAGAATAAACCACCAGTTAATGTGTATCATATGGGTTTCAACCTATCAGCAGCTTTACCTACCCTTGGGATCAAAAATCCTGTTGCATGTTTTCCCCTTTTTTTCCCCACCACATCCTTCCTGTGACTCCTCATGGTCCTTTCTAACTAGCAGAACTTTCCCAAAGATTCCTCAGAATGAGGTTTTCAATTATTTGGTCATGTTTCACTGCATGCTGAAGTTAAGGGAAAAAGATTTGATATTAAGTCCAACTACTGGCCGACTGCCTACCTCCTAAGCTATGCTACCCCATAGTGAGAAAATATTTCAAATATGCTATAAGAGCCACTCTACTTTCAGCATTTTTTGCAAGTCACAATGTGTTCTTGTACATTTGAAGCAACCAATTGTTTAAATTGCACTTGTCAATTTACTAGCTATCCATCTATCCATCCATCATCAACCGCTCATCCGGTGTCAGGTTGTGGAGGTAGCAGATTTCAGCTGGGAACTCCAAGTTTTCCTTTCCCTTGCAACATCAACTGGCTCTGACTGGGGGATCTCAAGGCATTCCCAGGCCAGTGTGGAGATATAATCCCTCCACCTGGTCCTCGGTCTACCCTGTGGCCTCTTCCCAGCTGGACATGCCTGAAAAACCTCATTTGGGAGGCAGCCAAGTGACATCCTAATTAGATGCCCAAACCACCTCAACTGGCTCCTTTCTACTTGAAGGAGCAGTGGCTCTACTCCGAGTCCCTCACAGATGTCTGAACTTCTCACCCCGTCTCTAAGGGAGACAACAGACACCCTCCAGAGAAAACTAATTTCAGCTGCTTGTATCCACGATCTTGTTCTTTCAGTCATGACCCAACTTTCATGGCCATAGGTGAGAGTAGGAACTAACATTGACCGGTAGATGGAGAGCTTTGCCTTCTGGCTCAGCTCTCTCTTGGTAACGATGGTTTGGTAAAGTGAGTACAATACTGCTCCAGCAGCTCCAATTCTCCAGTCCAACTCATGCTCCATTCTCCCTTCACTTGAGAACAAGACCCCGAGATACTTGAACTCCCTCACTTGGGGTAAGGACTCATTCCCTACTCAGATTGGACAATCCTCTGGTGTTCTGCTTAGAACCATGGTCTCAGATTTAGAGGTACTAATCCTAATTCCAGCTGCTTCACACTCAGCTGCAAACCGATCCAGTGAGTGTTGGAGGTCACAGTCTGATGATGTCATCAGAACCACATCATCTGTTAAAAGCAGTGATGTAATCCCAAGTTCCCTGAACTGCAACCCCTCTCTTCCATGACTACAGCTGGAGATCCTGTCCATGAAGATTACAAACAGGATAGGTAACAAGGACCAACCCTGGCGGAGACCGGGAAACACTCCAACTTACTACCTACAACCCGGACACAGCTCTCGCTTTGGGCATAGAGAGATTGGATGGCCCCGAGTAGTGACCCTCTTATCTTATACTCCCACAGCACCTCCCACAATATATCCCGGGGGACTCGGTCATAAGCCTTCTCCAGAACTACAAAACACATGCAGACTGGATGGGCATACTCCCAGGCCCCCTCAAGGATCCTTGTGAGCATAAAGAGCTGGTCTGTTGTTCCACCACCAAGACGGAATCCACATTGTTGTTTTTTTTCAATCTGTGGTTTGAATATTGGCTGGACCCTCCTTTCCAGTACCTTAAAGTAGACTCTCCCTAGGAGGCTGAGTAATGTGATGCCTCTGTAATTACCACACACCCTCTGGTCCCCTTTTTTGAACACTGGGACCACCACCCCTGTCTGCCACTCTTTAGGCACTGTCTCAGAATTCCAGGCAATGTTGAAGAGACATGTCATCCATGACAGTCCCTCAACACCCAAAGCCTTCAGCATCTCTGGACGGATCTCATGAGTCCCTGGGGCTTTGCCACTGTGGATTTTTATGACTACCTCAGTGACCTCCTCCAGGGAAATTGATGTTGATCCTCCATCATCCTCCAGCTCTGTCTCTATCCTAGAGGGTGGATTAGTTGGGTTCAGGAGTTCTTCAAAGTGTTCCTTCCTTTGTTCCACTACCTCCTCAGTTGAGCTCAACAGTGTCCCATCCTTACTATAAACAGCTTGGACAGTTCCCCGTTTTCCCCTCCTGAGGTGTTAGACGGTTTTCCAGAAGCTCTTTGGTGCTGACCTAAAGTCCTTCTCCATGGCTTCCCCAAACTCCTCCCACACTCGCTGCTTTGCCTCTTTCACTACTGAGGCTGCCGTCCTTTGGGCCTGTTTGTACCTTGCAACTGTCTCTGGAGTCTCCCGGGATAACTTATCCCGGAAGGCCTCCTTCTTCAGTCGGACAGCTTCCCTAACTGCTGGTGTCCACCAGGGTGTTGGTGGGTTACCACCCCTTGAGGCACCTATGACCTTGAGACCACAGCTCACAGTTGAAGCTTCAGTAATGGAAGCTTTGAACATAGCCCACTCTAGTTCAATATCCCCAATCTCTACAGGGATGCCAGAAAATAT